>CM060945.1:911481418-911678918 GCA_030765085.1 Allium cepa | reverse complement strand
TTTTATTATTTTAACATATATATATATATAATTTTTAACATAAAATAAATTTAATAATAAGCTTTAATTTAATAAAATTTAATTTAGTTAGTATATATTATGTTTATGTATTTATTTAAATTTATGTTTTAAAATAGATTTTTATACTAATTTTTATAAATTAATGTTGGTAATAAATAGAAATTGATTTGAAATTTTATTTGTGTAAGAATTATACTTAAATAAAAAAACGATTTGAAATTTATTGAATTTGAGATTTTGAAGATATAATTTTATGACTTAATTTTGGTTTATGGTGATTAAATGAATATTTTGAAATTTAAAATAAATTCAAATGGGATGTTTAGTTTACTTATAATTTATGGTTTTATTTAAATGATATTGGATTGACTAAGTGAATATTTCAATATTAAATAAATATGAAGTTAAATTTGAAATATAAATGAATTTATCAAATTGAGTTATTGTAAAGATTTAAATATTTTAAACTTTGAAATCTATTAAAACCGAAATGGTTTTTTTTGTAGTTTAAATCTATATTTGAAATTGATATGAATGGTTTATTGAGATTTGAATTGATTTGACATGGGATTCTGATTTCATTGGGATTTTATTTAAATGAGATTTTGGAATTTGAGTTTATTTGAATTGATTTTTTGTGAACTTTGAGGAAACTATTTTATCGTGTAAAGTATTTAAAATATATATGAATATTTTACTTTATAAATTATTTTAATATATATACTAATTATTTTATTATATAAACTACTTTTAATATAAAATATTTTAATATGCTAATTATTTTAATATAAACTATTTAACTTATAATTATTTTAATATATAAACTATTTTATTGTATAAAATATTTTATTATACATATTATTGTTAATATCTAAACTATTTAAGAGTAAAGTATTATGATTTCAAAATGTTATGATTTTAAAAGTGTTATAATTTCGAAAGATTTAAAATTTTGGAAAGTGCTATGATTTTGGAAATGGATATATTTTAAGTGAGTATTGATCTGTTATTGATATTGTTTTTGAAATGGATATGATATTTTGAAATGACCACGGTATTATAACAACGTTTGGTTGTTAAACAGTCCGAGATCGGTTATTGTCATACTCTCTGCCAATACTGAATACCATTTTAACAACTGTGTATGCGGTGGAGATTCCAAAATGAAGTAGGTGGTTGGCGACATTCTATTTGAGATATATTTGTGGACCTAGCTCGCGTGGTTTAGCTTAAGGTGGCTAAAACAAGAGCAATTAATGGGTCAAGTAAGGTAGCTCCTCTGATCAGATATACTTCTTCGATTGACATTCTACTACTTTATGATTGATTTGGTACGCACCTTCGATTTAGGAGTGTGGATCGAGTTGGGTGATAGCTGCGGCTATGCGTTACCAACAGCTTGGAATTGTAATTGGTATATCTACCCTGGCATTGGCTAGTTGTGCCATGTCACCTACCTTATCGAAACCACTATGAGTTTGTTTTGCACCATACCTATTGAGTGGCCTCCAAAAGACGCCCATTACGGGGGAGATTACGGTATTGTATAGACTATGGGAATATATAAAATGTGTTAAAGGGGATATGGGTAACGACTTAATGCTATTTTAGTAGAGTATCTTACTATAGACATATTACAATAGCTTATTATACTACATAATAGATAGTTCCACGGATCGTTAGAGGATGGTTATCGCAATTATCCTTTGAGTTACTTGTATTTTAGTTGATATTTCACTTGAGTTGGATTTACTGATATAAGAATGTTAATCCTAACTCGAGTGTTTTGTGTTTTGCTTTATGCTCGGTTCAGACTGAGTGTCACAGCATTTGAGACTCACCTTTGGAGTTGGAGCTTCTCTTAGTGATCCATCCATATCTATCCAACTTTCAGTATTCAGTTGACTCCAGCGATATATTTAGATTTTGTTATTTGACTATTGTGTTGAGACTTCTATGTATTTGAGACTTCTGTTGTATATTATTTTAACTTTGATATATATATATATATATATATATATATATAGTAGCTTCATGAACAACTATTCATTTGTTTCTGTTGCTTATTGTTATATTACTCTGTGTCTGTGATTCTGTGATTGATTTATTTACTGTACATGCCGAGTTTTGCCGAATATAAAATATGATATTTTGAGCAATTCAAGTCCGACATGTGCGGATGCGAATGGAATGAAATACCGGGATGTTACATCATTCTCATCATTTGAAGCTGTCGAGTTTCAAATCTTGAAACCTTTTTTTTAAAGATCATCACTAAGCCGTGCCAAGAAAGCTATCAGGAATCTTTCATACTCAACTTTCTTGTTGCTTTCATATCTTTTTCAATGGTTATGTCAAAGATCTCCATTGAGCCAGGCTAGAGATCAACTTTTTGGCTGCTGTCTTATTTTATTGAAAGAGTTAAATTGACTTCACCCGAGTAAATTTTGTTTCGTCAGATTCTTGCATTCCGGTCACAGGTTCTTGTTTTCAAAACTCATCTTTATTTATATCATTCGATCTTAAGATTTAATCATGGCTGAAGGAGATATAGATAATAACTCATCTTCATCTCCAAATTCAAGATCTGATCTTGTATAACAAACCACAAAAGAGAATATATCAAAGATTGTAGTAAGTTGATGTGCACGTAAATGTGCATATTTTTACCACCATATTTATTCGTTTTAAATTAAATAAATGATCATATTGGGTATTTTAACTTGTTTTAACCAAAATTCATATTAATTAAAAATTTTCACATATTCATCTTCATATAGGGGCAAAATGGTCATTTAAGTGCATATATTTGTTTGAGAAAAATTGATTGGAAATTTATATATTTTTTTGTAGGAAAATGGTCCCAAATAGGAGTGGTTTCATGAAGGAATATGCATGCATAAAGAATATAAAGGAATGAAGATGGAAATAATTCAAAGTGAAGATCATGGAGGACCCCACCTACCCACCTACCTTAATGTACAAAGTAAAGGCTAATGCACATGCTTATGGAGTTAATGGTTTCATGTACATTTAATGGGGGATTGAGACATGTTAATGATTACGTGGCCTCCACACTTCCTAAGGGGTATTTTGGGCATTCCCCAAAAAAATGAATTAGGGTTTCATACATGTATAAATACCCATATGTTTCATGTAATACATCTCTTCTCTTAGTCTCTCTTAGGCCTCCTTCTCTTTAGTTAAGTTTAGATCAAAAATAAAATGAAAGCTCCTCTTTCTCTTTTCATGGCTACTTAGCCATTTTTATTTTATGTAATCTTTTTTTATGCAACTTCAATACATGTTCTTTTTATTTTCATGCTTATTTACTTTCATGTTGTAGTGTAGATTTATTTTTCATGCAAGTAGTATAGTTTTTCTCTTTGCTCTCTTTTTCCTCTTCTTTTTATTCAATGTTGCTTGCTACATTTGTTCATATGATGACAAATATGAGAGGCTAATCCCTTCAATTTAGGGGTAATGAATCCTCTAATCATGTAGCTTCAACATTTTGATGTTTTGTACTCTCTTTTTGTGCTTTAATGTGAATGTATGAAGTGGTTAACTTGTTGTTTGAATTTGATAGTCTATGTTGTTCATAACAAATAGGCTATGCTTAAACAAACATAACATAAATTGCCTCTTCATCTTAATATGATTATGGCAAAGAAGTGAATGTTGAAATTGAAATTTGATAGCCTATATTTCTAAACAATAGTTAATAGGCTATGCTTAAAATAGATTTTTATTTCAACTTGGTTGTCATATTTCATGAGATTTAAAAGTGTATTAGTGGTTGTGTTATAGTTTGATGGTTTATATTGAGCTAATTAATAGCACAAATATACCATACTTATGATAAGCACATCAATTAATTCACTAATGACAAAAAAAAAAAAGAGATCATAACTTCATTTTGTTGATTTATGTGATCTAGAGAGTGGAAATTGCCTCTAAATGTCTTAACACTCTCATATTTTTATCTATTTTCTTTTGTCATTTTTCTTCTTTTTTTAGTTAATCACTCTTCCAACTTTGGTTAATTTGATTGAGTAGATTTTTAAAATCATCAATTCCTTGCGGATCGACCCGTATTCGCCGCGTGCTACATTCATACACCGTGCGCTTGCGGTTATTTTTATCTCTAAATTCGTTCGACGGTTTTTTAAACCGATAGAATTTCCGTCGACGAACAAGTTTTTGGCGCCGTGACCCAGGGAATTGTTTTGATTTTGATTTTTTATTCTTCGAATTATTTTTGTGTGATTTTATTGTGTGTTTTTTTTTAAAAAAAAAAGATTGTGTGTTTGTTTGATTCTTGTGTGCATTTTTTTTTTTGTGTTTGTTGCTCTAGTTTCCTTTTTCATTTGCATTTTCATTGTGTAAAAAAAAAAATTGCATACACAATTTCGGAAAAAAAAAGTGTTCCATTCGATTTTCCATATCATTTACAAGTTTTTATTTCAGAATTTACAACAAAAAAAAAAAAAAAAAAAATAGGAACAGTGTATCTCTGTGCAACTGTTCACTGTGCACAGCTTATTTACTCTCTTCCTCTTTGTTCACTTCTGATCATCTATTGCTGCTCTGAACCATCAAAACCACCACTACGGCAGACCACTTACTAACATCACTCACATCCACCACTTTCCAATGCCCTTGTACAAACTGCCCATCACAGTTTGTTGTAGATGCTACAAGCAACTTCCACATTGCTACACATCTTCAATCTTCATCAACCATACATAAAATCCCCTGATCACAATACCATGTGCCTTACCATAGCCATTCAAACTGCCTAACAGCTGCATACAAAACCATCTCACTCCTACCACAATTCAACATACACTACAACATTTGCCTACCTCCTTGCTTCGACCAACCAGCAGTTCACTGCCATACCTCATTCCCTCTTCACCACTACATTTCACCGACCAATACTGCACTTCTATAACCATTCTTACAACCTTCAACGCTACCAACCCCTATCCCCTTCTCAACAGTTTCAACAACCATCCACTTCTCCTCTGCATCCTCACCACCTCCTTCAAAATCCAACCACTTCTCAAACCAACCTCATCACATACTTCATCACAGTCTTCACTTCACGCCATCTACACAACATTTCACTGCCCACCCAGTTCTGTCATTCACATTACATATCTCTTACCCACAGCAATACATCTCTTCATCATCACATACATACTCAAATCACTGCTCATCACAACTCTTAAACCACTAACTAAACTTCTTCCATAGTCAAAACCACCAACCAATACCACCCATGCATCACTTCTGCTTCTAAAACCACTGATCTGCACAACCACTACAGCAGCTACACCATCTCCGTTACACTGCTCATCTACAAACCATCGTCCTCTTTTCTGCAACACTCATACCACAATTCACCATCCACTTCACAATACAATCATCTGCCACATTGCTCCTTCCATTCTCAGACGAACCACCACTTCATTTACAACTGCAACTCCCACTTACAACACTTTCAGTCACAAACAACGTTCTTCTAAAAAAACAAAAAAACAAAAAAACTATACCAGAGCCAACATTCATCTCATTACTGCTTCCCCCAAACTTCCTTCCCCTGTTCATTGCAACCGATCCATACATTACCTAACTTCTCTGGCAATAACAACTACAACCAACAATTACCCGACAACATCTCGAACCTCTGCTCTGATGGCCATCACCACCTCTACCCATCTCTGACATCCCCTTCACAATCACCATAACGCTCTCTCAAACACCCCATCACCATCATAGTGTTCTTCCATCACCAAGCCGCACAGTTCCACCCATCTCCCACCATCTTCAAAATCAACTCCATAGCAATCGCCATCCCTCAACCTTTAAACCACTCAAGCATCACAGCACTGTCGCAACATCACCACGCGATCATCTCCTCAACCTGGCTAATCGATCTCAACCACTTCGAATCCCACGAACCGAACATCGCCTCAAACTCGCGAACACCTCCTCTTGCTTCACAACATCTCCAATTCGCAATTTTCCCTGAACACAATCTCCTAAATCTACAGCTAGTTCGTGATTGCTTTGACTCAATTTTGGTTAGGCTGTGTCCAAGTTTTAATTTGATTCGAATTTTTTTTAATCTGGCAATCGAGACTTTTTTTTTGTTTATCTGTGACTTGAACTTGGTTTGGGGGTATAGGTTTATTACTGGAACGTGATCTTGATTGTGTTAAGTGGGCTGGGCTTTGTGTTGAACGATGTTAGAGTGTTAAAAAAAAGGTTTGCCTTTGTTTACTAAAATTGTTTTGACAATTAATTAGTTTTGTTTTAACTCTTCTTTAAAAAAAAAAACAAAACAAAAATTCTTGCTTTGAGTTTGCTTGTATGTTGCTTTAAGATTTCTTGTGTATAGTTGTCTTGAGTTGTAAGCATTTTCTTTTAGTTTCGTTTCTCTCTTCTTCTTTTTTTCCTAAAAAAACAAACAAATATTTTTTTTTTTAAAGTAAAACCCTACTTTTAAATTTCCTTTCAAAAAAAAAAAATATTGTATATATCTTAGTTTTTAATTTGCAGGTTGCCAAAGCAGGAAATAAAGGAAGAATAGCTTGCTGAAAATTGCTTCCTTAGCTAGCCAAAATAAATTGCTCTGCTTGCTAAAAAATTCTGCTTTCATTTCTAGTTTTATTTGAACTGAATTGTTGGTTGCTTGCATTTGCATTTTAAAAAAATAAAAAAATTCATTCATAGTTGCATTGTTAATACACGTTTAGTTTCTGTTCTGCATTTCATCTTAGATTTTGATTAATAAAAACGGTTAGACATCGACAACACTTAATTGTATATCGACAATTTGTCTTCTTTGAACAATTTAATTTCTTGGTGTCTAGGCTACGGCAGAGTAATAACCATTTATAAATATTACGGTGATTCGTAAATATTATAGTGGTTGTTCCTCTGAAGGTACTTAAACCTTCGGCTGCATTGCTATGGTGATTCATGGTGCACCGATAAATCCTGCCTGTTACCTGGCTGAGAACTATCTTGTTTATTTAAGACAGTTTGTGATTATACAATTTTGGGTTAACTTAGGATAAATCATTTGTAATTAGACCCCTGCATTCATTTAGTTGCATTAGTTCATGCATATTTAAAAAAAAACAAAAAATTCAAAATTCAAAACTAAAAAAGTTGTAAATATTCCTTTTCTTTTGAAATTTTTTTTTTGAAATTTCAAAAAAAATCCAAAAAAAAATTAGAAAAACCAAAATTCGAAAAAAAAATTGAAAAATAAAAAAACAAAAATTGATTTCCCTTTTCAAAAATAAATTTTCTTTGTAAATATTTTTCGTTTATAAAAAAAACAAAAAAAAAACATTCTTGAAAATGTCTGAATATCCATATCCACTTGAATTTTACAATAGTTGTGAAAATCAATATAATCCATATGATTTCAGTCCAAATTCGTATGGATATTTTAACAACAACTATTTTGTAAATAATTCAAATTTCGAACAACAAAATTTTCAAAACGATGACCAACGTTCGACTCTTGAAAATAACATTGAAATGATTTCATCTTTACTCGGACTTTCTACACGACAAAATCAAGAGATAAATGATTTATGTAATTCTGATTTGTGTAATAACTCGAGTCAAGGATTTCAAAATTTGAATTCAATTCAAAATTCAAACAATTACGATTATAACCCATGCCAATCTAATTTCGAACTCCAAAATGAATTCCAAACTCAACATCAAAATGGAAACAACTTTTCAAATGAATTTGGCAATGGGAATAATCTTAACCATGTTACAAGTGAAAATTTTTGTTCTCAACAAATCCAAATCGAAAATTCTCAATTTAATAACTACAGATTGGATTTTGTTGAACAAATGAATGAAATGTACGATGATCACACGGATTTGTTGTTTGAAACTTATATGAAACAACGTGAACAACAAAATCAAATCTCAACGTGTGATGAGTCAAGTGATAATCCACCTTTTACCTAAATAAACGATTTTCAAATAACAACTTTTGAATTTGATAATGACGATCTTAATGAATATGTTGAAAACATGGTAATTGAGTTGGATTTCAATTCTATTGAGGGTGAGAAAATCGATTCAAATTTTGATCTTCCTTTTTCTGAAAATTCGAATACAACAACTTTGAATTTTGAACTTGATTTATGTAATAAAGTTGTTGATAATCCAACAAAGGAAGACGAATTTAATGAACACGAATTTTTTGGACTTTTGGATGACGAGTTGTTAAATTCCGACGGGGAAGATGAAAATCACCATTTTGATTTCGAAATCAATAACTCTGAAAATGTTTTCAATAATAAACTTGAATTTCAATTTGGTGAAAATAAATGTGAATTTCAATCAATTGTTTTATCAACCCCAAAAATCATCAAAAACAAAACAACTCGTTCAATTTTTAATAAAATAAAATTTGTTTTTCCAAATCGACAATCAACTTCAAAATCTTTTACGATTTGGTTTTTCATGCTTAAGCTGTGTCTTGAACATTTGATGAGACAAATGAATCGGTCTTTAGAAGACCGTTTCATGTACTTTTTGACTGTATACTTTCTCATCTCTTGTAAATAATAATCTTTCATGTAAATATTGGATTTTTATTTTTCTCCTTCCACTTGAGTTGACTGTGGGGACACAGTCAAAATCAAGTGTGGGGGGGGAGACTCATCTTCAATTTTTTTTTCATGGTTTATTTTTGCTTTAAAATTTCAAAAAAAAAATCATAAAACAAATTTTCTTTTGATTTATTTTTAAAAGAAACACTAAGATAAATATATGGTTTTGGTTTATTAAATTGAAATTTAAGAAAATTTATTTGACTTAACAAAAATAAAAATGAAGTTCGATTACAAATAATAATGGTTTAACTAGTATATAGGAAGATTCATACGTGTTAATTATGAAGTACATCCTAATTGAAGATCTTTGTTTTAAAAAGTGGTTGATTTAAAGTAAAGGATATAACATTTTTTTTGCCTTCTAAGTTAAATGGTGCTAAGATGATTTTGCAAAACTCTCTCTCTCTCTTTTAAAAAAAAAATATAAAAAAATAATAATAATATCAAAGTATTCACTCTCATTTAAAAGTCCTCACGGTTATGCATGGGTGAATTACTTGAAATCCTTGATTATGTGCTTTCATATTCATTTAAAAGTCCTCACGGTTATGCATGTATGGAACACATGTAAAAAAAACATAATAAAAACCACCTACGGTCGATAGGCGTATGCACGGAAGTGTGTGCACTCGCCATGCTCTGTACTCCCCTCACATAAGCCCGAAAGGCAGTGCATGGGTGGTATATCTGGCCTCAGTTTACCTGAGCTAGGTGTGTAATTTTTCTTGCAAATAACGAGAGAGCAAGCAATTGAAATGCTAGCACTATTTTTACTTATTTGATTTGATTTGTTATTGAAAAGAAATGAAAATACCACTTTGATAAACTTTGATAATCAACTAAGGATCCATTTTATAATTACACTTTGTTATCAACTGAAACAACAAGTTAAACTATAGTCTATTTGTTATGATAACTTGATTTTTGTTGGAAATTTTGACGAGTAAATACATAAATTTTCAAGATAATGACCAAAACCTATATTTAACTTATTCGTGTCAATTTAAAAATAAATTCTTCATTTGTAAATACTTTCAAAAATTCGCATTCATCTCGTTGTAAATAAATCATACATTTTGTAAATATTTTCATCCTACATGTGGATTTTATGGGTAGTATCCGCTGAAAACCCTCACGAGACAACACTCGTCCTACTGGGGACACCCAGAGGTTTAACGGCTTATTGCATACGCTCAATGCAATCGTGCTCCCTACGAAAACGGATTTACCTTAGTTTTAGTTTATTCGAGGACGAATAAAAAGATAAGTGTGGGGGTATTTGATGTGCACGTAAATGTGCATATTTTTACCACCATATTTATTCGTTTTAAATTAAATAAATGATCATATTGGGTATTTTAACTTGTTTTAACCAAAATTCATATTAATTCCAAATTTTCAGATATTCATCTTCATATAGGGGCAAAACGGTCATTTAAGTGCATATATTTCTTTGAGAAAAATTGATTGGAAATTTATATATATTTTTGTAGGAAAATGGTCCCAAATAGGAGTGGTTTCATGAAGGAATATGCATGTATAAAGAATATAAAGGAATGAAGATGGAAATAATTCAAAGTGAAGATCATGGAGGACCCAACCTACCCACCTACCTTAATGTACAAAGTAAAGACTAATGCACATGCTTATGGAGTTAATGGTTTCATGTACATTTAATGGGGGATTGAGACATGTTAATGATTACTTGGCCTCCACACTTCCTAAGGGGTATTTTGGGCATTCCCCAAAAAAATGAATTAGGGTTTCATACATGTATAAATACCCATATGTTTCATGTAATACATCTCTTCTCTTAGTCTCTCTTAGGCCTCCTTCTCTTTAGTTTAGTTTATATCAAAAATAAAATGAAAGCTCCTCTTTCTCTTTTCATGGCTACTTAGCCATTTTTATTTTATGTAATCTTTTTTTATGCAACTTCAATACATGTTTTTTTTATTTTCATGCTTATTTACTTTCATGTTGTAGTGTAGATTTATTTTTCATGCAAGTAGTATAGTTTTTCTCTTTGCTCTCTTTTTCCCCTTCTTTTTATTCAATGTTGCTTGCTACATTTGTTCATATGATGACAAATATGAGAGGCTAATCCCTTCAATTTAGGGGTAATGAAGCCTCTAATCATGTAGCTTCAACATTTTGATGTTTTGTACTCTCTTTTTGTGCTTTAATGTGAATGTATGAAGTGGTTAACTTGTTGTTTGAATTTGATAGTCTATGTTGTTCATAACAAATAGGCTATGCTTAAACAAACATAACACAAATTGCCTCTTCATCTAAATATGATTATGGCAAAGAAGTGAATGTTGAAATTGAAATTTGATAGCCTATATTTCTAAACAATAGTTAATAGGCTATGCTTAAAATAGATTTTTATTTCAACTTTGTTGTCATATTTCATGAGATTTAAAAGTGTATTAGTGGTTGTGTTATAGTTTGATGGTTTATATTGAGCTAATTAATAGCACAAATATACCATACTTATGATAAGCACATCAACTAATTCACTAATGACAAAAAAAAAGAGATCATAACTTCATTTTGTTGATTTATGTGATCTAGAGAGTGGAAATTGCCTCTAAATTGTCTTAACACTCATATTTTTATCTATTTTCTTTTGTCATTTTTCTTCTTTTTTTAGTTAATCACTCTTCCAACTTTGGTTAATTTGATTGAGTAGATTTTTAAAATCATCAATTCCCTGCGGATCGACCCGTATTCGCCGCGTGCTACATTCATACACCGTGCGCTTGCGGTTATTTTTATCTCTAAATTCGTTCGATGGTTTTTTAAACCGATAGAATTTCTGTCGACGAACATAAGCCCACAAACTCAGTTAATACAAACTCAGTTAGATGTAATAAATTATATGTTATGTAAATTTCAAGGTAAAAAAGTGGTAAGAGGATATGGGTTGGAAAAGTACATATTTTGAACAAAACAAGTGCCAGAGCAATACATTTCAAATACTGAAGGAAATTCTAAGCCAAATAAAGAATATGCAATCCATCAAAAGCAAGATAGCCTATTATGTTCATGGATACCATCAACAATTAGTGCAAATTTGTTACCACGATCAATATGATGGAAGAGTGCACATGAAATATGGTCGACTATAGAGCAAGTGTTCATTTCTCAATTAGCAGCAAGGATCCTGCATTGTAAAAGGCAATTGCAAAATTTAAAGAAGGATGGCATGTCAATGAGAGAGCATCTATCAAAGATCAAAACACCATGTGACTTACCTGGTGAAACAGGATATGCTGTCACTGACACAGAAAAAATCTTGTCAATCTTGAGTGGATCAGATGATGATTATGAATCCATTGTGGCTGTAACATCATCAAAAGCTACTCCACCATCCTTATCGTATATACACTCTATTCTCATTGCTTGTAACGACCCGCTATTTTTGACCATTCAAATCGACACTAAAACCATACATGTCCGACTTGAATAATTCAAAATACCGAATTGTTAATTTAATTTGGCAAACTTAAAATATACAGTAAATAAATCAAACACAGATCACAGACATAGAGTAATATAATGCAGCGGAATAGAAAAAAAATAGTAGTTCATGAAGCTACTATATACATCAGAGTTTAAAATGAATACATCAGAATCTCTTGAATACAGAAAAGTCTTCAGTACGAGCCGATGACTTCTCTGAACCAGTCAACTAGAAAACTGAAAGCTGAAACGATAGTTGGATCTCCAAATGAAGCTCCAATCTCCAAAGGTGAGTCTCTAATGCTGTATTACTCAGTCTGACCCGAGCGTAAAGCAAAACACAAAACACTCGAGTCAGGATTAACATTCTTATATCAATAAATTCAACTCAAATGAAATATCAACTGAAATACAATATAACTTAAAGGATGTTTGGGATGTCCATCCTCTAAGGGTCCATAGAACTATCTACAGGGTAGAAATATACACTATTACACCGTGGTCATTCACTTAATTTATACTTCAAACCTAAATATCCATTTCACTTCAAATGATTATATTCCCAAAATAGTATTTGTATAATTTATATGCTGTATACAGTAAAGCACTTTCAAATTCCAAATCGTTCACATCAACCCGACCTTCCCATTCCAATTATAGTAAATCTCATTTTATCAATTTAAATTTTCCTAAAATAACCACTTAAATTTTATAATTCCCAAATTTGGATTTAATATCCCAATTACCCCTTTTATTTCAATATGTTCCATACTTTAAGTATTCAACATTTCAACTAAATTTTTCCCAATCTAGTTTAAAAATTTCCAATTTAGTTCATCCTCAATTTATATCCAATTCAATTCGTTATCTAAATAACAAATTTAACTATCTTGGTTCCAAATACATATCCAAATCTCTAAACCATTTAATTACAATATAGTTCATAGCTCAAATATAACAATTTAAAATTTAACAGTTTCATATAGATTCTCGATTTTTACATCACTATTATTTCGTCTTGAACCCTCCCTTATTTGATTCAATATCATTTTAGTGACCTTAAATTTCATTTTACTCAATATTTCTTAATTTTATTTAACCGTGAAATATCTCATTCGATAAATCTCAAATTTGATTTAAATAAATAAATCCTTATCTAAAAACCATTTAAAAAAAAAACCAAAAATTTATCTCCCAATCTTAATTGTTCAATATTATTGCAAAAACTATTCGAGATAAAATTTACATAAATATTTATCATAATTTATGTATTTAATCAAATCTTGACTAAACTAGATATAATTAACTCTATATTTATCATTACCCTTTAAATATTTATTTAAGAATTTACATTTAATAAGACCATATATTTCTTATCATATGGTCAAGTGTTACAGATATTATCATTTCAATCCGTACACTAAATGTATACGGGTGGATAGCATTTCAACCCGTAACCCCAAATTTGATTAAATGGAAACCGCTTGGGTCTATCATTTCAACCCATTTCAATTCAAAAACAAACATAACAAAGGGAACTTGCAGTGTGATGACAGGGATGGTGTCAAAGTAAATAAACAAACAATAACAACAATCAATAACAATTCAATAAATAAATCAAATAACCCCGAAATAATCGTATTAATTCGCATTGTTACTTGTATAATTATTTCTAGAATCTACACTATCATTTCATGTAGATTAAAGATTATTACATTATAGTTTTTCACTTGTCGTTCCTTTTTAAATTTCAGTTTAAAGCTACAACAATTAATCCAAACTACGTTCAAATATTTAGAGTATAATTTATCAATTTCTACGACAATTAATGGGTCAAATCTACTAATCAAGTTCACATATGGCGGGGTCAGGTTTTAATAAATCCAGGTCCGTCATATATAATCCGTTAAATTTTTAAACTATACTACCCCAACTTAAACTAGCAAACTAGTTATCATTTAACAATAATAATTAACATCCAATTTAAACAACAATCAATCAGAAAATCAATTATCAACCAAGCTGTATTATTATCACATAAATAATTAACCGATAATGGTGTCAGGTGTCATAGGTGAACAGATACAGGTAATAGCAGTCATAACAGTAAAAACAACTAACAACAGCATATTTCAATTGTCGTTTCAATTGAAATCAAATTTAATAAATAAAAGAATGTTAATCGTGAGTGATTGCTCACCTTTCGAGGCTAAAAAAGATCGACAACAGAGCAAGCTATGAATTTTGGTCACGCTCTAGAAAATCGAACAAATCCAAACAAAATCGCAAAGCGAAGTAAGAATGAAAGTGGATCTTGACGTGCAAAGCTGAAAGATAGAGTTTGATGGAAACGAATCAGAATCGTATTGATATAATCGGAAAAGAAAATATAAGTTATAAATTATTCCCTAAAACGAATTTTCCTTTAAAACATATATTTAAATAAGAGGGATATATGTATTATACTTATTCCCAATCAAAATAAATTTAAACATAAATTAAATTAATACGCTTTGTAAAATATCAGTGTATATACTCTATTTAAACAACAGACCGATGAACCAAAGATAACTAAATTTCTATAATATAAATACAGACACTTTGTATAAATTCAAACCCTTATGCAAAAAAATATGTACTACTTTACCAATATCATAAATTATCATGTTATGTTTTGAAATGTTACCAACTGTACACAACTGTAAATGACAAAACCAATATATATAACACATAGACAAAGCTTTATATGTATATATACTATACGTAAACCTATTTATATAAACCGACTTATATACGTATAAACTAACATTGATTTAAATATACCATATACACATATAAAAATTAATAAATATACATATACTTTTATCATTGACCGTAAGAGAAAAACAGAGATTTTTAACTTCATATACTTACGGTACTTTATTCCATGTGTATAATCAAACAGTCTTGCTTTATATAATATAATATATGCTTATAGATATATATATATATATATATATATATATAGCTTACCTTGTAAACATTTAAACATAGACTCAAAGAATTATTATACTATGTATACATATAGCTTACAAATCAATATTCGTAACTTATAATATACCTTGTAACCTATTACTGTAAATATGTATGCTATAAACATACTTATTTTATTAAAATAAATGTTAGTCAGAGAATCAATATGGGTTTGTCCCTTCATATCAGTATACCAATATAAAAGTACCCTAGTCTACTGCAATATTAAAATTGAAATCCTTAACATAAAATATGTGTAAAAAAATGTATAAAACATGCAATCGAATACATAAAATACAAATGCAGACCTAAATTGTATCAACTTATCTAATCTAACCTATTTAAACAAACTACATTCATCAACTAACTGAATGCATCATATATTATAAACGAAAAAAAAAAATCAAAATATAGATACAAGTTAAATATGTACATATATAATACTAACTTGCATCATCTACCGGCTATACAAGAAAAGGAGGGGAGGCGGAGGAGGAAGGAGTGGTTTCACGTGAAAAGTGGGGGTGCAGACATAAGTGGAGAGGTAAGAAAAATAGAGAGGAGAGAAGAAAGGCTGATTGTGGAGAGAAAAGTGAATAGGAAGGGTATAAATTTGATTGAAATGGAAACGTACAGGAAATTAGAAAGGAAATAAATGAATGGAATAAAACGTATAGGAATTTAGAGAGGAAATAAATGAATGGAATAAACGTATAGGAAATTAGGAAGGAAATAAATAAATGGAATAAAACGTATAGGAAATTAGAAAGGAAATAAATGATTGAAATAAAACGTATAGGAAATTAGAAAGGAAATAAATGAATGCGTAAAGGACGTATAGAATTTTGTATGTTTCAAAATCAACGATACAATTACAGCAATTTTATTATTTGGCAGGTTATAAGTTTTATATTTATTTATTTCCTAGATCTCAATTCATTGCCTATTATATTAAGCAGATTTATTATTATTATCAAACGTTCAAAAATTTATCACCCCAAAATACAGAGATGACATAACAACACCTTGAAGCATAGATTTAGGAAATATTATTAAAGCAATAAATTTTAATTGGATGGCACACTTTGAATTTTGAAACGGAAGGGAATTTTGAACGAAACAAAATGAATTCACTATCAACAGTCACCCTATGATATAGCTAGAATTTTAAAGCAATTAATTTTGATGTTTGTACATCACGTCATCAGTTTGAAAAGGCAGGGATAAAGGGGAAAAAAGAATGGGCAAAGAAATGTAAGCAAACGGAAAATTATAAAGGCAAAAGATGAAACAGCTAGTCTTGTTTTGTTTTTTTTTTCAATGGCGAGAGAAACATGAAGATGAATTTAGGCAAGCATATATATTAAAAGCAGAGAGGATGGAGAGGTAATAAAACTTCAATAGGAAGAAAATATATAGCTTAAATTTATTCTGTAACCGAAATCATAAAAAAAAAAAGGAAACGAATATGTATTAAATAGGAGAAAGAATAAGGTAATATCAACTGTCAAATTCCCTGGATTTGAGCTGAGCAATTTGTTATTATTTTTGTCCAGCACGTTTCAAAGTTTTAATTGTAAAAGAAACGGAAATTGCCCATTGATTCATCAACGTGATTTAATCAAAATAAAAGGAAATGAAGAGTAACTGTCAAACGTTTTGATTTGGTGAATATTTACAGCAATTAAATAGTAAAGAAAATAAATGAGCCAATATAAAGTCAAAGAAGGTCACGAATAAATTTATTGAATACATTGAAAATGGAAACGGCAAGGTAAGCTGAATTCAAGGAATGGGGAAATCTATCCAAAGATTGAAAAATTTACTAAAGAAAATAATAATTTGAACGGTAGGAAAAAATGATAGCTACCCACTGATTTAGACCAATTAAGGCGATTAATAGCATGAATGTATATCACGTTCAAATTTTGAAACGGGAGAAATAAAGTCAAAATTAAAGGTACCGTTACCTCGAACAATTTATTTTAATAGAATGTGTCAGTGCATGCAGTAGAGCACACTACTATTCAATATGTACTTTTCTTCTTTATTAGTAGGTTTATCACGTAAAAAGTGAGAATTTGAAATTATTTACAAATATGAAATATTTATTAACAGGGAGTTTGATTTTTTTATTAGTATAATGATATATACGTATAGGAACTTTATGCGTTAGTTATTAAGACATATACATTTAGGCATGTCAGTTATACTATACTATATTATAATTTATTATATTATCTTATATGTATGTTTGATTTTAATAAATGTAAGTTTGATTTTTTTTTGTATATATGTTTGAAACGCATGTGTATTAAATTTATTATATTTGGATTTAGAATGAAAAATTTTGTTTCAAAATATTATTATCTAAAATTTCTCAAAAATCTAATTAAGTACGCTAAATAAAACCATTAAAAATTAACAAAACTTTATGGGTCGTTACACTCTCCCCCACTCAAAACTTTTCGTCCCCGAAAAGGAAGAAGGGAGGAGAATAGAAATGACTAGAAAGATAAATAGATTGAAAGACAAGGATTAACAATTTATTTAACTATATACATTTTATTTGAAATATTTATTTGAAAACTTCATTTGAAATTAAATTTTCTTTAAATATGTTTTATTTAATTAATAACTTAAAAGATATTTATACCACTAAAATTTTATATAAAACAATGCAGTATACAAATAAGCAATATTTAAAAGATTTATTCAAAAAGGAAAGGAAGATAGATTCCGAAAACGGAATATAGGTGAAAAATGAAGGTGAGCAGATGAGGTAGATTCAAAAGAATAGAATCGGGCACGAATAATTTATTTCAAACCATAAGAATTTAAATTTTAAATATTTATTCAAAATTTCTTTGTTGGGAAAAATACTTTTATAATAAAATACCTTTATAAATAAAATATTTTTATATCGAAACCAATTTTTCTTTCGAAAATACTTTTATAACTCAATGTTTTAACAAGTTTATCCTCGTTCTTGCAGACTCTGGCCATGCGTTGATCAGGCGCAAAGCTAGAATTCTTCAAGTACTTAGTAGACTTGTTTCAACACCCAGTGAAAATACTTGGAGAAACCTTTTAAAACAACAGATATGGAAAGTACGATCCAAACAAAACAATCAAACCAAAAACCTTTGTCCGATCATGGGTCGCAGATACACAATGGTTACGCCTGGTTCCCCCAGGAAACAATCCATATCCGTAAGCTTTCACAGCCCTGCGAGTTATGCCATGATGACTAGTAGGGTGCAGGATACATAATGGTTACGCCTGGATCCCCCAGGAAACAATCCGTACCCCTAGGCAAGACTCAGCCAGGCACTTGTGCTACTATTCGCGACCTACACAGATTGTAGGATACACAATGGTTACGCCTGGTTCCCCCAGGAAACAATCCGTACCCCTAGGCAAGACTCAGCCAGGCATTTTCGCTGTGCATTCACGAGAGAAAAAGAAACCATGGGTTACCCACGGTGGGAATACTCGAGTATTACATCCGGAAAACCGAAAATCAGAGAGAATAATATCGATAGAATGAATCCACACTGTGGCCACAAAGCGGATATCAAGCAGAAGGCACTTTCCATATCCTTACTTGGAAAATATATATTATATAGTACCTTTCAAATCACTTTCAAATATTGTACTTATATATAGTCCATATATATATAGGATTCTATTCTTCCCAAATCAAATACTTTCCAAATCAATAGTAGATCAAATCATACTTATATAGACTTCGGTTATATAAAATCTCTTTCCAAATTGAGTACCTTTCAAATCAATAGATTTCAAATCAACTTCATACTTATACAAATCCATTTTATATAAGTTCGACCACTCCCAAATCAAGTGCTTAATAATGTAAGGTTCTCAATTTCAAATCATTTCAATATCAATTCAGTTTCAAAATCATATATGATTTTACCAGATTTTCTTCCAATTTAGATCTCTTAATTCCAAAGTTCCCAAATAACAGGTTTATTAAATAATCCCAGTTTCCTGATTCAAGTCAAACAAATTTATTTCCAACATTACCATATAAGTACTGGTTTTTTATTCCAATTTAATTTCAAAACCACATATTTTCCCAAAATCAATTATACTCAAAATGGTTTCCAAATTTATAATTATCCCTTTAAAACTTTTAAACTATCTATTTTTAGTTGAAATATTCAATTTACCTTTCTGAAAACTATTATTCAAAACTATATATATATTTTTTCAAAACATTTCAAACTAAATTTATATTCTTTATCAAACATTTTATACTCTTCGAAATTTCTTAGTTTTAAAATTTTAATCTCGATTTGGAAGTGTTCGAACATTCAAAATAGTTAGGAAAATCAAATTTTAAATTCAAGAGTTGAAAATCAACAATAAATCAATTATTAAATCTGAAACTCAAGGACTGAACACCGGTCTCACTTTAAATAGTTTCGAATATATATATATATATATATATATATATATATATATATATATATCTTTTGAAAATATCAAATTATACTTCGGAATTTGAAATCATAACGGTTTTACAAAATCACTCGCATAGAGAGCTATTAAAGTGGCCCCTCCCCCACTCTGAAACTCGAAAATCAATGTCGATGATGCGTGCACTCATCACCGAAATTATTTTCCAGCGACATAAGTGAGTTCTGGACTTCTATTTTCTTGAAAACTTCTTCGAAATTTCTTCAAAATTATTGGAATTCATTTGAACTCATTTGAAACCTTTCTGATTCGGAAAAATACTTTTAAATCGTATTATTTTTATATATTTTTCAAAATCTTAAAACTAATTTCAAAATACCGGAATTCAATTCTCGAATTTCAAATTTAACACTTCAGTTATAAATCGTTTTTATATAATCAATTTCTTATAATTTTTCAAAATTTCAAAATCCTTTCAAAACCTTTTTATATAGAATAACATTTCTTATTTGATTTATCCTTATCGAAAACATTTTCACTTTTATATAAAGAATAAAATCATAGTTATCAAAATAATAATTTCGATATATAAAACAATTTCAAAAATGCAAACATACCCGATTTTCAAAGGATAATTTTAAGAATGGATTTCAAACAAAGATGGAGATTTAAATTAGAGGAACTCTAATCAATAGAATCCTGATACGAAGATAGACTCAACAAAGTTGAGAAAATCAAAATACAAAATAGAAGATGGATATACCTCTATAAATCTCGAGCGACCTTAACCGGGTCAACCGTGACTTCAGGAATATAATTGATGCGGAATTCTAAAGCAAATCGACATTTGATTGCTATAGATAGAATTCGGCATATAGATATAGCAGCATCATAAACCGAGGATACAGAAATCTTCGGTGAATCAATGCCAATTGTAAAGGAGTTTTCATCCCCCTTTACAATCATTTAGGGGAGTTATTGGATACTCCAGAATCAAAAGAATATAAATAGAGAGAGACAAGAATGAATTTTGGAACCGAGGGACATTCCAAAATTCAAAGGAAATCGAGTTAAAAGGAAGAGATTCAACTCGAACGAAAGTGATTCTGTAAATAAATTTACCATATATGCTAAGTTTTGCCTAGAGCCAAAGCTCTGATACCAACTGTAACGACCCGCTATTTTTGACCATTCAAATCGACACTAAAACCATACATGTCCGACTTGAATAATTCAAAATACCGAATTGTTAATTTAATTTGGCAAACTTAAAATATACAGTAAATAAATCAAACACAGATCACAGACACAGAGTAATATAATGCAGCGGAATAGAAAAAAAATAGTAGTTCATGAAGCTACTATATACATCAGAGTTTAAAATGAATACATCAGAATCTCTTGAATACAGAAAAGTCTTCAGTACGAGCCGATGACTTCTCTGAACCGGTCAACTAGAAAACTGAAAGCTGAAACGATAGTTGGATCTCCAAATGAAGCTCCAATCTCCAAAGGTGAGTCTCTAATGCTGTATTACTCAGTCTGACCCGAGCGTAAAGCAAAACACAAAACACTCGAGTCAGGATTAACATTCTTATATCAATAAATTCAACTCAAATGAAATATCAACTGAAATACAATATAACTTAAAGGATGTTTGGGATGTCCATCCTCTAAGGGTCCATAGAACTATCTACAGGGTAGAAATATACACTATTACACCGTGGTCATTCACTTAATTTATACTTCAAACCTAAATATCCATTTCACTTCAAATGATTATATTCCCAAAATAGTATTTGTATAATTTATATGCTGTATACAGTAAAGCACTTTCAAATTCCAAATCGTTCACATCAACCCGACCTTCCCATTCCAATTATAGTAAATCTCATTTTATCAATTTAAATTTTCCTAAAATAACCACTTAAATTTTATAATTCCCAAATTTAGATTTAATATCCCAATTACCCCTTTTATTTCAATATGTTCCATACTTTAAGTATTCAACATTTCAACTAAATTTTTCCCAATCTAGTTTAAAAATTTCCAATTTAGTTCATCCTCAATTTATATCCAATTCAATTCGTTATCTAAATAACAAATTTAACTATCTTGGTTCCAAATACATATCCAAATCTCTAAACCATTTAATTACAATATAGTTCATAGCTCAAATATAACAATTTAAAATTTAACAGTTTCATATAGATTCTCGATTTTTACATCACTATTATTTCGTCTTGAACCCTCCCTTATTTGATTCAATATCATTTTAGTGACCTTAAATTTCATTTTACTCAATATTTCTTAATTTTATTTAACCGTGAAATATCTCATTCGATAAATCTCAAATTTGATTTAAATAAATAAATCCTTATCTAAAAACCATTTAAAAAAAACCAAAAATTTATCTCCCAATCTTAATTGTTCAATATTATTGCAAAAACTATTCGAGATAAAATTTACATAAATATTTATCATAATTTATGTATTTAATCAAATCTTGACTAAACTAGATATAATTAACTCTATATTTATCATTACCCTTTAAATATGTATTTAAGAATTTACATTTAATAAGACCATATATTTCTTATCATATGGTCAAGTGTTATGGATATTATCATTTCAATCCGTACACTAAATGTATACGGGTGGATAGCATTTCAACCCGTAACCCCAAATTTGATTAAATGGAAACCGCTTGGGTCTATCATTTCAACCCATTTCAATTCAAAAACAAACATAACAAAGGGAACTTGCAGTGTGATGACAGAGATGGTGTCAAAGTAAATAAACAAACAATAACAACAATCAATAACAATTCAATAAATAAATCAAATAACCCCGAAATAATCGTATTAATTCGCATTGTTACTTGTATAATTATTTCTAGAATCTACACTATCATTTCATGTAGATTAAAGATTATTACATTACAGTTTTTCACTTGTCGTTCCTTTTTAAATTTCAGTTTAAAGCTACAACAATTAATCCAAACTACGTTCAAATATTTAGAGTATAATTTATCAATTTCTACGACAATTAATGGGTCAAATCTACTAATCAAGTTCACATATGGCGGGGTCAGGTTTTAATAAATCCAGGTCCGTCATATATAATCCGTTAAATTTGTAAACTATACTACCCCAACTTAAACTAGCAAACTAGTTATCATTTAACAATAATAATTAACATCCAATTTAAACAACAATCAATCAGAAAATCAATTATCAACCAATCTGTATTATTATCACATAAATAATTAACCGATAATGGTGTCAGGTGTCATAGGTGAACAGATACAGGTAATAGCAGTCATAACAGTAAAAACAACTAACAGCAGCATATTTCAATTGTCGTTTCAATTGAAATCAAATTTAATAAATAAAAGAATGTTAATCGTGAGTGATTGCTCACCTTTCGAGGCTAAAAAAGATCGACAACAGAGCAAGCTATGAATTTTGGTCACGCTCTAGAAAATCGAACAAATCCAAACAAAATCGCAAAGCGAAGTAAGAATGAAAGTGGATCTTGACGTGCAAAGCTGAAAGATAGAGTTTGATGGAAACGAATCAGAATCGTATTGATATAATCGGAAAAGAAAATATAAGTTATAAATTATTCCCTAAAACGAATTTTCCTTTAAAACATATATTTAAATAAAAGGGATATATGTATTATACTTATTCCCAATCAAAATAAATTTAAACATAAATTAAATTAATACGCTTTGTAAAATATCAGTGTATATACTCTATTTAAACAACAGACCGATGAACCAAAGATAACTAAATTTCTATAATATAAATACAGACACTTTGTATAAATTCAAACCCTTATGCAAAAAAATATGTACTACTTTACCAATATCATAAATTATCATGTTATGTTTTGAAATGTTACCAACTGTACACAACTGTAAATGACAAAACCAATATATATAACACATAGACAAAGCTTTATATGTATATATACTATACGTAAACCTATTTATATAAACCGACTTATATACGTATAAACTAACATTGATTTAAATATACCATATACACATATAAAAATTAATAAATATACATATACTTTTATCATTGACCGTAAGAGAAAAACAGAGATTTTTAACTTCATATACTTACAGTACTTTATTCCATGTGTATAATCAAACAGTCTTGCTTTATATAATATAATATATGCTTATAGATATATATATATATATATAGCTTACCTTGTAAACATTTAAACATAGACTCAAAGAATTATTATACTATGTATACATATAGCTTACAAATCAATATTCGTAACTTATAATATACCTTGTAACCTATTACTGTAAATATGTATGCTATAAACATACTTATTTTATTAAAATAAATGTTAGTCAGAGAATCAATATGGGTTTGTCCCTTCATATCAGTATACCAATATAAAAGTACCCTAGTCTACTGCAATATTAAAATTGAAATCCTTAACATAAAATATGTGTAAACAAATGTATAAAACATGCAATCGAATACATAAAATACAAATGCAGACCTAAATTGTATCAACTTATCTAATCTAACCTTTTTGAACAAACTACATTCATCAACTAACTGAATGCATCATATATTATAAACGAAAAAAAAAATCAAAATATAGATACAAGTTAAATATGTACATATATAATACTAACTTGCATCATCTACCGGCTATACAAGAAAAGGAGGGGAGGCGGAGGAGGAAGGAGTGGTTTCACGTGAAAAGTGGGGGTGCAGACATAAGTGGAGAGGTAAGAAAAATAGAGAGGAGAGAAGAAAGGCTGATTGTGGAGAGAAAAGTGAATAGGAAGGGTATAAATTTGATTGAAATGGAAACGTACAGGAAATTAGAAAGGAAATAAATGAATGGAATAAAACGTATAGGAATTTAGAGAGGAAATAAATGAATGGAACAAACGTATAGGAAATTAGGAAGGAAATAAATAAATGGAATAAAACGTATAGGAAATTAGAAAGGAAATAAATGATTGAAATAAAACGTATAGGAAATTAGAAAGGAAATAAATGAATGCGTAAAGGACGTATAGAATTTTGTATGTTTCAAAATCAACGATACAATTACAACAATTTTATTATTTGGCAGGTTATAAGTTTTATATTTATTTATTTCCTAGATCTCAATTCATTGCCTATTATATTAAGCAGATTTATTATTATTATCAAACGTTCAAAATTTATCACCCCAAAATACAGAGATGACATAACAACACCTAGAAGCATAGATTTAGGAAATATTATTAAAGCAATAAATTTGATTGGATGGCACACTTTGAATTTTGAAACGGAAGGGAATTTTGAACGAAACAAAATGAATGCACTATCAACAGTCACCCTATGATATAGCTAGAATTTTAAAGCAATTAATTTTGATGTTTGTACATCACGTCATCAGTTTGAAAAGGCAAGGATAAAGGGGAAAAAAGAATGGGCAAAGAAATGTAAGCAAACGGAAAATTATAAAGGCAAAAGATGAAACAGCTAGTCTTGTTTTGTTTTTTTTTTCAATGGCGAGAGAAACATGAAGATGAATTTAGGCAAGCATATATATTAAAAGCAGAGAGGATGGAGAGGTAATAAAACTTCAATAGGAAGAAAATATATAGCTTAAATTTATTCTGTAACCGAAATCATAAAAAAAAAAGGAAACGAATATGTATAAAATAGGAGAAAGAATAAGGTAATATCAACTGTCAAATTCCCTGGATTTGAGCTGAGCAATTTGTTATTATTTTTGTCCAGCACGTTTCAAAGTTTTAATTGTAAAAGAAACGGAAATTGCCCATTGATTCATCAACGTGATTTAATCAAAATAAAAGGAAATGAAGAGTAACTGTCAAACGTTTTGATTTGGTGAATATTTACAGCAATTAAATAGTAAAGAAAATAAATGAGCCAATATAAAGTCAAAGAAGGTCACGAATAAATTTATTGAATACATTGAAAATGGAAACGGCAAGGTAAGCTGAATTCAAGGAATGGGGAAATCTATCCAAAGATTGAAAAATTTACTAAAGAAAATAATAATTTGAACGGTAGGAAAAAATGATAGCTACCCACTGATTTAGACCAATTAAGGCGATTAATAGCATGAATGGATATCACGTTCAAATTTTGAAACGGGAGAAATAAAGTCAAAATTAAAGGTACCGTTACCTCGAACAATTTATTTTAATAGAATGTGTCAGTGCATGCAGTAGAGCACACTACTATTCAATATGTACTTTTCTTCTTTATTAGTAGGTTTATCACGTAAAAAGTGAGAATTTGAAATTATTTACAAATATGAAATATTTATTAACAGGGAGTTTGATTTTTTTATTAGTATAATGATATATACGTATAGGAACTTTATGCGTTAGTTATTAAGAGATATACATTTAGGCATGTCAGTTACACTATACTATATTATAATTTATTATATTATCTTATATGTATGTTTGATTTTAATAAATGTAAGTTTGATTTTTTTTTGTATATATGTTTGAAACGCATGTGTATTAAATTTATTATATTTGGATTTAGAATGAAAAATTTTGTTTCAAAATATTATTATCTAAAATTTCTCAAAAATCTAATTAAGTACGCTAAATAAAACCATAAAAAATTAACAAAACTTTATGGGTCGTTACATTGCTCATGAGGAGAGAATAGAGCAAAAGAAACCAGTTGTTTCTGATATTTCTGTCAACTATATCTCTAACAACAAAGGTAGATATCAAGGATGGTATCAATCTAGAAATGAACCAAACAAAAACAATCAAAAGGGCGGTCAATCATATAGAAATAGAGGTAGAGGTAATAGATGACTAACAACAATATTGGTAGACCCAGATGTCAGAGTTGTGAAATATTTGGACACACGACAAACAAGTGTTATTTTAGATTTGATGCTAATTACACACCTGGAGAACAGAGAAGTCAAAGGCCAAGTGCAAATCTGGCTAACTTACAACAAGAAACCAAAAATCATACTGAATTCACAAAAGGCAGTTATAACGGTACATCTAAGGTAGAAGATATTCAAGACGATTCATGATATCCAGACTCAGGGGCTACAAATCAAGTCAGTAACAACTTGAGCAACCTAAATGTAGGGAACAAAGAATACAAAAGTAAACAGTGTATTCACATGAACAATGATGATTCAACTAAGATAACCCACACTGGTAATGGTTACATACAAGGTGAATTGGTACTTTATCTTAATAATCTTTTAAGAGTTCCACAAATTAAGAAATATTTTCTTAGTGTATCTCAGTTTGCATGTGATAATAATGTATATTTTGAGTTCTACCAAAAATATTATTTAATAAGAGACATACTAACTAACAAAATTCTTTTACAGGTAAAGCAGTAAAGGGACTTTACAAATTTACTGTAGTTGATTGAAGAAGTTCTGGAAACACAAATATATGTTGTAATCCTTGTCAATCATCTCAAAACAAAAGAAGTATGAATATATTTCTTGTATGGCATTATAAACAAGGACATCCAAGTGTTGATGTTGTAAAAAGAATACTGAATAGTAATAAAATTTCTTTTGACAATATACATTACTCCCTATGTCTATATATATTGCCAATTAGGAAAAGATCATAAACTGCCTTTTCAAAATTCTAAAACCAAATATAATAAACCGTCAGAACTTGTTGCTGCAGATTTATAGGGACCAACTCTATTGATACTGACTATGGTTTTAAGTACTATATGTCATTTTAGATGCATATTCAAGATAGGTTTGGATATATTTTTAGAAAGAAAAATCTAAAACATATCATGCAATTTTACAATTTATAGTACAGGCAGAAAAGTAGACAGGCAGTGAAGTCAAAGTTATACAAATTGATGGTAATGTAGAATTCAAATCATTTAAAGAGTATTTTCGAAAGAAAGGAATAGTACATAGAACTACTTTTCCTTACACATCTTAGCAGAATGGCTTAATAGAAAGAAAACACAAACATATAGTTGAAACTAGACTTACCATGTTAGCTTAAGCATCTCTATCTTTCAAGTTATGGCTAGATGCCTTTGCCACAACAACATACTTGACTAACAAAATGCCAACCAAGGTAATGCAAGGAAAGAGTCCAACAGAGACGATGTTCAATATACAACCTGATTACAAGAGCATAAAAGTATTTGGTCGCTTGCGTTTCTCATGTCTAAGGTCATACAATACTCACAAGCTAAGCTTTAGATCTTCTCCATGTAGATTTATAGGATATGCCAACAATATAAAAGGTTACACATGCTTGGACAATAAAGGAACAATCTTCATTTCAAGACATGTTGTCTTCAATGAAAATGTATTCTCATTCAATGAAAAGGGGATTAAGACAACACAAAAAATGTATAATTCAAAGTTCTCTATACCTCCCTTTCCACACAATCAGGAGATGTATGTTGAAGATCAACCAAGTAATTCAGGGCCACAACTCACAGTATCTAATATTGGATTAGATCATGAATCGTCTGAATCACCCATGAGTCCTTTACTCAACCCATCAGAATATTAGTCATCAATCAGTTGATTAAAAAATGGGTGATCAAGCACAAACATCAAGTTCACAGTTTGAATGTGAAGATGGACTCACACATCAACCTCTGCACCTGCAAAGACAGGCCATCATATAATCACTAGAGCAAAGAGTGGAATTTTTAAACCAAACATATATACTGCAATTTTAGATAGTGAAGAACCATACACTTATCAACAAGCCATGCAAATTGAAAAATGGAGATCAGCCATGGATAATGAGTATACAACATTTATGAGAAATAATACATGGAGTCTTGACCGATAGATTAAAAAGAAATGTAGACGGATCTATATGTAAGTACAAAACCAGATTTGTAGCGAAAGGATTCTCTCAATAACAAGGATTTGATTTCAATGAAGCCTTCTCACCAGTAGTAAAACCAACATCAATTAGAATTATTATCACAATTTCCTTGCATAGAAATTGGAAGATAAGGCAATTAGATGTTAACAATGCATTTCTAAATGGTGTACTTCAAGAAGAAGTATATATGGAAAACCCAGACGGATATAAACAAGCTGGATATACTGGTGTGCAGACTTAACAACACAATTTATGGACTCAAACAAGCATCAAAAGTGTGGTTCGAGAAATTAAATGCCACATTAGTTAAACTTGGCTTCAATCCCACAAAATTAGATAACTCGTTATTTACTGAATTTGGTAAAGGTATAGTTGCATATATACTAATATATATGGATGTTTTTATAGTTACAAGAAATAACAGCAATGAAATTAGCAAATCTTAGTCAGCAACTAAATGACGAGTCTCTATCAAAAATTTTGTGACCTTCATTATTTTTTGGGATTGAAGTCAAAAGTTAATCAAACACAGTTATTCAATTAAGCCAAAAGAAATACATCTCCAAAATTTCGATTAGAACTAAAATGGATGAGGAAAATAGTCTACCTATACCAATGGCAACCAATTTACATCTATCAAAGAATAGAGGTGAACAATCATAAATGCAAAGCAATTCAGAAGCATAGTTGGAGCCTTATAGTATGCAACAATCACAAGGCCAGAAATCACATAGTGTCAATAAATTCAGCCAATTCATGCAAAATCCTCTTGATGAGCATTGGAAGGCAATCAAGAGAATTTTGAGATATTTAAAGGGAACAATAGATCATGGCTTAACATTGAGAAAATGCACTAATTTAAATTTATTTGGTTTGTAGATGAAGATTAGGAAACAGACCCAGATGACTTTAGATCAACATCAGGATATTGTATTTACTTGGAAAATAATCCAGTGTCATGATGCTCAAAAAAGCAAACAACAATTTCAAGGTCTAGTTCTAAAGTTGAATACAGGAGTGTGGTAAGCGCAACAACAGAAATAATGTGGATCAAATCATTACTAAGTGAACTGAAGCAGCGGATAAATCGAAACAAAACTTCAATCGATGGAATGTAGCAATCGGTGAGTTGAAGATACCAAAATGCCCAAGTTCGTTGATCCAAAGATACCGAACTCTAGCTATCTCAAACACGTTGATAGCGCACTATACCGTGTTCAAAGATCTACGATTCTTCGCACATTGATCTAGCGCACTAGATTCCGTGAATCGGCTTCTACGATCGTTGAATCGAGCGCACTCGATTAACCGAAAGAGGAGATAGGAGATTACACTCAACTACCAATTGGAGAAGAAAGCACAAAGCAATCAACAAGAAATTTTATTCAAAAAAAATCAACAACCCAAAATATACAACACACCCTCTATTTATAGCTTGACACAACCGACCCCTTTAACCCGTTGCCGACTCATAGACTCCGACTCATCATAAGTCGTTGCCGACTTAACAACGCAACACAATTTACACGACTCAAAGACATACGACTCAGCTTATCTACATACAGGACCGACTCATATACATTACCGACTCAAAAAAACAACACAAGATACACGACTCATCAACCACACGGCTACAACAGTTAGGTCGTATACGACCTAACGACTCAAGGCCAACAAACTACAACACCTCAGCTCATATGGCCGACTTAAGCGCGTGCCGACTCAAGCCCAATCCCCCTGCGCTCCTCAACGACTCAGTTAGGTCGTGACTGCTTCCTCTTTTGTTAAGTCGTAACCGACTTAGGCTCTTAAGTCGTAGCTTCTCTTCCTTAGGTCGGGGTCGACCTAAAATAGGCTCTTGTTCCTGTAACCCGTTGTCCTTTATCCCGTTAAGTCGTAAACGACTTAGATTGTCACAGTTAGGTCGGAAACGACTCTTGCTTCTCTTGGGTCGTGGACGACTCAAACCCGATGTCTCGTTAACTCGGCCTACCTTCCCCCTTAACTTGTTAACTCGTGGCCCTCCTTCCTTAGCTCGGCAGCGACCCAAGCCTTCACTGAGTCGTGAACGACTCATCACACTACACCACAAACTCATGTTTTCAGGAACTAAAGTTTGCACAACTTCTTCTCCGGCCTTAGCTGCATCATCCTCCCCTGGTTGAGAAAAATTCGTCCTCGAATTTGTACATTCTTCTTCATCTGATTGTTTATTTCCGTAATATGGCACAAGATGCTTAATATTGAATACGTCAGAAGTGTACATATCCTCCGGCAGCTTCAACTTATAAGCATTGTCATTAATTTTCTTCAAAACTTCAACTGGACCAATTTTCCGCGCTTTCAATTTATTGTACGTTCCCACCGGAAATCGGTCTTTTGTCAACACTGCATAAACCAAATCGCCTTTGTTAAATTCAACATTTCGTCGTTTCAAATCTGCAGACTTCTTATACTTCTCATTCGATTTCTCCAATCGTTCCTTAACGATTTTATGACATTCAGTCAACTCATCAACAAAATCAGCAGCTCGTTTAACTGTTCCCTTCGACTGTGGTACTACTGCTAAATCCAACGGCCCCCTGGGTAAATTTGAATAAACAATCTGAAATGGACTGAATCCCGTGCTACGATTCACTGCATGATTATGTGCAAATTCTGCCTGGCATAACTTCATGTCCCAACTTCTCAAATTATCCTGTACAAGACATCGCAACAAATTTCCCAATGACCTGTTAACAACTTCTGTCTGTCCATCAGTTTGTCAGAAACAATAGATTCTGGTAAACCATGAATTCGATAAATCTCCTTAAAAAATAACTGCGCCACTCGAACTGCGTCCGCTGTCTTTTTGCAAGCAACAAAATGTGCCATCTTCGAAAACCTGTCCACCACAACAAATATCGAATCATTTCCCCTTTGAGTTCTAGGCAAACCCAAAACGAAATCCATGCTAATATCAACCCATGGCTTAGACGGTACAGGTAATGGCATATACAACCCTGCATTCGTCGCTATTCCCTTTGAAACTTGGCAAATATGACATCGCTCCACAAATCTTTCCACTTCTTTTCTCATCGACGGCCAAAAGTAAGATTGTGAAATCAATTGCAAAGTACGATCACGGCCCACATGCCCTTCCTCGTGTAACTCTTTGACAATTTTCAACCTCAAGCTACAGTCTGGAATACATAACTGATTTCCCTTAAACAGGAAACCATCAACCAACATAAATTCATCGGTACTCCCATCCTTCACTTTCTCAACATATTTCACAAAGTAAGGATCTTCATTAATCATCTCCGGCAACATCTCAAAACCCGTCACTTCAACTTTCATTGTCGTTAATAAATGACTCCTCCTACTCAAAGCATCAGCTACCCGATTCGTCACCCCTGATTTGTGCTTAACGACAAAAGTAAACTGCTGTAAATATGCAATCCATGATGCATGTCTCGCTGAAATCTTATCCTACCCCTGTAAATGCTTCAATGCCTCATGATCAGTGTACAGAACAAATTCTTTCTGAAATAGATAATGTCTCCAATGTTTAATCGTTTGCACCACAGCATAGAATTCAACGTCATATGTGTTGTATCTCATCTTCGCCCCTGACAACTTTTCACTGAAATATGCAATAGGTCTCCCCTGCTGACTCAACACTCCTCCAATTCCCACCTTTGATGCATCAGTGTGTAGCTCAAACAACAACTGAAAATTAGGTAAAATAAGAATTGGTGCTGTCGTCAATAGTTCTTTGATCCGTTCAAAAGCAACTCCCGCTTCTTCTGACCATACAAATTGTTTACCCTTCATGCAATCAGTAACTGGTGCCATCACACTACTGAAGTGTGGAATGAACCTTCGGTAGAATGATGCCAATCCATGAAAACTTCTCACTTCCGTAATTGTCTTTGGCTGTGGCCAATTCCTGACTGCTTCAACTTTACTTTGATCAACTTGAATACCTTCCCCTGAAACAACATAACCCAGGAATAAAACACTGTGCGTCATAAACACACATTTCTTCGTAGCAGCACAAAATTGTTTTTCACGAAGAATAATCAATACTTCCCTCAAATGTAGAACATGCTCCTCCATACTTCTGCTGTAAATCAGAATATCATCGAAATAAACGACAACGAACTTCCCAATGAATGGTCTAAAGATTTGATTCATCACCCGCATGAATGTACTAGGTGCATTTGACAAACCAAATGGCATAACCAACCATTCGTACAACCCCTCTCTCGTCTTGAAAGCTGTCTTCCATTCGTCTCCAGGTCTGATTCGAATTTGATGATAACCACTCTTCAAATCAATCTTCGAGAATATAGTTGCCCCACTCAACTGATCCAACAAATCATCCAACCTCGGCATAGGAAATCTATATCGGACAGTAATCTTGTTCAAAGCTCGACTGTCAGTACACATCCTCCAAGTTCCGTCCTTCTTTGGTACTAACAATGCTGGCACAGCACATGGACTCAAACTTTCCTGAACTCGTCCCTGTTCCAACAACTCTTCCACTTGCCTTCGTAACTCCTCATGTTCCTTCGGACTCATTCGGTAATGTGGTCGATGTGGTAACACTGCTCCCGGAACAAGATCAATTTGATGTTGAATGTCTCTAAGTGGCGGTAACTCCTTAGGCAACTCCTCTGGAAAGACATCTTCGAATTCTTTCAAAATTGGCTTTGCTGCTTCTGGAATTTCAACTTCTTCACTACTCTCTCTCCCAATCAACAAAAACACTTCAGGTTCTTCTTCGACTTCCTTGACAAACTCCTTCAAAGTCAACAGAGTTTTTAATTCCTCAATCTCCTCTAGCTTGCTCTCCTTCTGCTGTTGCTTCTTAGGAACCAAAGTGATTTTCGTACCCTCGAACATGAAACTGTAACTATTGGCACGACCATCATGCTGAACTGCTCTATCGAATTGCCACGGTCTGCCCAACAACAGATGACAAACATCCATATCCACAACATCACACCAAATTTCATCTTTGTATTTCTTCCCAATAGAAAAATTAACACAAGCCCTTCGACACACCTTCACTTCACCACCCTTCCTTAACCATGCTAGCTTGTACGGTTTAGGATGTTTCTCAGTCTTCAAGTTCAATTTCCTCACTGCTTCTGTAGAAATAATATTATCACAACTTCCAGCATCAATAACGAACTTGCAAACTTTCCCCAGAATAGTGCATGTCGACTGAAAAATATTGCTTCTCAACCAACTACAATCCTCCTCTTGCTTTGGTGTCAAACAACTTCTCCTCATCATAAGATTACAACCTTCATCTCCACACAATTCTTCTTCCTCCTCAACATAAGGTGTATTTGAACATTCTGCCTCCTCACCATCATCCTCCTCAACTTCTGCAACCATGGTTCTCTTCTTCGGCTTCGGACATTCGTTGCTTTTGTGACCCAACTCCTGACAATTATAACACTTGAACCCACTGCTAACCTTCGCCTTCTCAGCCTCCTTCACCACTGGCTTTGAAACAGGTTTAGGAACATTAGAACTTCCACCAACACCCCTTGCTTGATTATTGGAATTAGTAAACACACCACCTCCACGTTTTCCTTGTTTTTCCCAAGCTAACGCTTTCTGATGCGCCTCTGCAACGGATCTAGGATCGAACATATTAACCATATCCTGGATCTGCATTCTCAATCCCCCAATGAATCTAGCAGTTAGCTGTTCTTCCGTCTCCATAATATCATTCCTGGCAATGAGTTGGTAAAATTCATCAGCATAATCACTAACAGACTTTGTCCCTTGCCTCAGATTCTGCAACCTCTGGTACATAAGTGATTGGTAGTTGTAAGGCAAGAAAGTAGATCTCATCAACTTTTTCATCTTATCCCACGATTCTATCTTTGACTTTCCCATTCTCTCCCTAGTAAGTTTAGTTTGTTGCCACCACGCCAAAGCTCTCCCCCTCAACCTAGTAGCAACCAACTTCACCCTTCTATGCTCAGGAACCTCCTTGAAATCAAAGATCTCTTCAACCTTAGAAATCCAATCGAGAAATTCTTCCGCTACCATCCCGCCTTTAAATTCCGGAATCTCCATTTTCATACCCGATTCCCATCGTCGATCATCTTCAACATCCCGATAAGAATTTCGAACTTGGTCTCGATCTCGATAATGAATACTAGCTCTATCACCTTCTTCAACAAAATCAAAAGTACGTCTACATCGATCTCGACCATTATCATCCCTTCGTTCATGCATACTTCTTTGACTATGTCTCTCTTCATCTCTATATGCTTCATGTTCAAATTCACGTTGACTTCTTCTCTCTTCATGTGCATAGTCATAATGATCTCTTCGCGATGAAATTGATGTTTCTCTTCTATCTCTACAAGAATGTGGTGATACCCTCCTCGCTTCCGTAACCGATGGCGAAACTCGGTTTCCTCCATGGTTCGAGTTTGGTGATCTCCTCCTTTGATTCAAATCATTCATCAATTTCTCCAATTTTCCAATGCCTTCATCAAACTTTTCATTAATACGTTGTTCCATAAGTTGAGCTTCTTCTCTACAATACAAAGCCTCAACGTTTTGATGACGATTAGCTCTCCTTGGTGGCATGGTTGAAAAACTTCACAAACTTCAACAATTCGACACAAGACTTCAAAAGCTTTCACACAATCTTTACAAGGCTCGGACTTGAACTTAACTCGGCAAGGCTTTAGCTCGGCAATGTTCTACACGGCTCAACCCTTGACTCGGCTATGACTTGATTCAGCCTCTACTCAAGCACTTCACAAGGCTCCAAGTTCAAACTCCTTTGCACCCTTTGATCCAATTGATTATGGATCAAACACTCCAATCTTGTTGCAACTTCAATATGAACACAATGAACAACTTCAAACTTCAAAAAACTTCAAAAAAAACTTGGCTCCAAGAATCAACTTAGCTATGATTGGCTAAGTATGGCTCTGATACCAAAAAACTGACGCAGCGGATAAATCGAAACAAAACTTCAATCGATGGAATGTAGCAATCGGTGAGTTGAAGATACCAAAATGCCCAAGTTCGTTGATCCAAAGATACCGAACTCTAGCTATCTCAAACACGTTGATAGCGCACTATACCGTGTTCAAAGATCTACGATTCTTCGCACGTTGATCTAGCGCACTAGATTCCGTGAATCGGCTTCTACGATCGTTGAATCGAGCGCACTCGATTAACCGAAAGAGGAGATAGGAGATTACACTCAACTACCAATTGGAGAAGAAAGCACAAAGCAATCAACAAGAAATTTTATTCAAAAAAAATCAACAACCCAAAATATACAACACACCCTCTATTTATAGCTTGACACAACCGACCCCTTTAACCCGTTGCCGACTCATAGACTCCGACTCATCATAAGTCGTTGCCGACTTAACAACGCAACACAATTTACACGACTCAAAGACATACGACTCAGCTTATCTACATACAGGACCGACTCATATACATTACCGACTCAAAAAAACAACACAAGATACACGACTCATCAACCACACGGCTACAACAGTTAGGTCGTATACGACCTAACGACTCAAGGCCAACAAACTACAACACCTCAGCTCATATGGCCGACTTAAGCGCGTGCCGACTCAAGCCCAATCCCCCTGCGCTCCTCAACGACTCAGTTAGGTCGTGACTGCTTCCTCTTTTGTTAAGTCGTAACCGACTTAGGCTCTTAAGTCGTAGCTTCTCTTCCTTAGGTCGGGGTCGACCTAAAATAGGCTCTTGTTCCTGTAACCCGTTGTCCTTTATCCCGTTAAGTCGTAAACGACTTAGATTGTCACAGTTAGGTCGGAAACGACTCTTGCTTCTCTTGGGTCGTGGACGACTCAAACCCGATGTCTCGTTAACTCGGCCTACCTTCCCCCTTAACTTGTTAACTCGTGGCCCTCCTTCCTTAGCTCGGCAGCGACCCAAGCCTTCACTGAGTCGTGAACGACTCATCACACTACACCACAAACTCATGTTTTCAGGAACTAAAGTTTGCACAACTTCTTCTCCGGCCTTAGCTGCATCATGAACCAAATATTAACATCAACAACAAAGGTACGATTTGGTGTGATAATCTAAGCACTGTATACTTAACAGCAAATCTAGTTTTGCATTTCAGAACCAAACATATGGAATTGGACTTATATTTTGTCAAAGAGAAAGTTCTAAAAGGAATGATTCAAGTAAATCGCTTATCAAATAATTACCAAAATGCAAGCATACTCGCCAAAGCTCTATCAACTAAGAACTTCTCTCGTCTAAAGCAATAACTGAGTGTGGAAGATCATGACATCTAGAACTAGCAAAAAAAAACAACCTAGATCAGGTCTATGCAAAGAAGCTCAATCAAGATAAAACTTTGAAGATCTAAAGATATTCAACTAATTCTTAGCATTAATCTCGCAAAAATCTCATATCAGAAGAACATAGTAAACCATAACCCAAATCTATTTGTAGAAGCTCAACTCAAGGAAAAGCTTTGAAGATCTGATGTCTTTCTCAGCAAAATGTCAACAATCTTATTTTTATCTAAGATCAAGAGATTGTCAGAAGATTAAAGATGATTTGGGGAGGATAAAACACCCTAGATCGTATTGTGGGGAGATACCAGAAGTCACGAAGTAACAAAGAAGATGAAATGGTATATATCATTTTATCAAATGTACACAGGCTCTGGTTGTAAACATACAAGCCCAAAAGCCCATAGTGTTATATTCTTAAAACTACTATATATAGAGGAAAGTATATCACATTCAATCATCAATTTTGAATACAATTCATTCTCAAATACCAATTGATCAAACTTAGCACAATCTCATTTTGTAATATATACTTTGAGCTAATCCCACAAAGGCCAGCATATTTAAACTACTATCGTAAAGTTATTTAAGAAAAAACTAACAAATTCAGTAAATTTTATAGCTTACATTTTCTATAGCCTATGTTGATCCTTGTTCAACTTTGACTAACATCTTAAAAATTTAATGCAAGGCATTCACTGCCTTGAAATTAACACATTTTATTGCCAACCAATCATAGTGTATTCATAACAAAACCTTTTTAAAATTAGTACAAAATAATTGACTGATTGAATAAAGAACTAAAATTATAATAAAGTGTAACTTCCACTGCCTCAAGAACTACATAAGAAACGTTAATTTTCGCAACATTAGGGTTTAAAAGTACATACTAGACTACAATTTCAGTGAGGGGAAATAATACCTGATTACTTTATTGCTGATTTAACTTGCTAATGTAAAAGAATAACAATTATGCAGGGAGTCAAAAACTTGCAAACAAATATAATAAGAACAAGAACTCCAAATTTGACGAGAAAAAATGGTTGATGAGTAGATTGGTTAGTTAACCATTAGGGATGTAAGAAAACATCAACGGGAGAAGATCAATCACAAAAGTGAACATAAATTTAGGATTTGAATACAACAACAACATTGGGTTAGTTAACCATCAGAAAGAAATAAGGGTTCACAGATTCACACAAATAAACTATTTTAGCATGATTACAGATGTTGAAAATGTTTGATGCTGTAGAATTGCTGAATCCAAATGATAGGCTACTCAGAGTTAGCATGGTAAGAAAAATGAGGAAGATGGAAAGATTGAGTACCTTCAAACCTATGTCAAATCATCAATCAACAATTGGAGAAAATACCTATTTACTCCATCTGCGACGCTCTTTGATCAACAGCCAGTGGAATTACTAGTTGATTCCATTTGTCGCTGCTCATAGGTGGAAAATGTTGTTTAAGTCGATGGAAAATTTGCAGAAGTCTATTAATTAAACTTAAAATCAGGAAATACCACAAACCTAACTGGAAACCTTACTTCTATAGAAAAATCATTCTGTAAAGGAACATACATTTTTTGCAGGAAAAATAGTTTGCAAAATAATAATAACATCTACAACATGGTATCTCTCTCCATATTCCATAATGATTTCCTCCTTTGTTCATTGTGATCTCTTTCCCTTCTATAGCCTATAAACTTATTTCCAACTTCATATATACATAGCAATTCCACAGTTGTAATATTTTGAAATATTCCATTGATTAGTAATGATTTGCTACAGTCAAAATCCAGGCACGCCTTAGGAAATGAAAACATGTAAAGTTTTTCTGGACTTAAGGTCATCAGTTGACTAATTGTATATGTATATTCAGTTCTTAATTTATACTGAATAATGAATAAGAACTTAAGAATATAGTAAACAAAACAATACTAGATAATAGTAACCTCCGCCTTAATAAATATATACAAAAAGGGGAATATGAAGGCATGTTGAGAGAGTGTTTTTATCTGCATGATATGCTAGAGGCCCTTTATAGTGAATGAGATATTGTCCCACATCATCGAAAATAAGTTAATATTCATGCTTATATACTACTTTCCTCAAACTCATGTTGGCTCTTAGGGTTAGGTAATTTTGTGCGAGGGGGACTTATATGGCCATGAACTACCATGTTATAATAGTTTTCTATTGTTCGAAATTACTGATATACAGTTCCAAAGTAGTGGAACTCTAATTCATAAACTTGTGTGAGGAGTTTATAAGCGATTCATCTCTGTTATCATATACAGATCGTATAACAGGATATTATGTCAATTAAAATAGTAATAGATCAAATAAGATACATTGAATACCGGCAAATTTAAAGTAATACTTAGCAATATATTGAAATCAGTTAGCATACACGACAGGTTGCATTCTTCACTTCAACGATCACATGTGCGATAGCTGTTTCAACACTTTCAGGTTTTTTTGGAGCCTTGTCCCGTTGAATTATTGTTGCGTAGACAATTTTTTGATGAGTTAGATCATTTAAGTTCTATAGCAGTAAACATGTGAGGTGCAGTAATAATATTTTCAATATCATTTGAAAAATAAACTTTGTCACTTTTATCAAATCGATGATAAACATCTTTCTAAAGTGTCGTATCTCTCTTTGATCGTCATGATACGTGGTTCATTTCTAATTGTATAAATTCAAGACTGTATTCCACCAGTTCTTATCTGTGTCCAGTTCTACAGGGCTAGTGAGCATTAGCTATCTAATCTAGTCTTTTCTCTAATAATTTCAAGTGAAAATTCAATTTCTATCGGTTTCAAGAAATTGAATTTTTAGAATATACACATGCACGTTCAGGTACACGTTCTTGTCATTGGCTTCCGGATTCATTTGTATGCTCATGGGTCGTCACCAGTTCCTTATAATTTAATTGCAATTCCTTATTTATATTATTTTATTATAATGAAATAAGGTTCAAAATAAGTCACTTGATGGGAATGGACTTCAAGTTCTATAGAGATGGCGGCCTCGAAGCCGTAAGCAAAGGCGAATGGAGTGTGGCAAGTCATAGACATATAAGTTGTTCTGTAAGCCCATAATGTTGTTGGAAGTTCATCCACCCACTCGCCTCTACCCTTTTCCCAAATTTCTCCAGAATAGACTTTACGATTTTTTTCACAGCTTCAACTTATCTGCTTGCTTGAGGGTGAGCAACTGCCGCAAATCTCTTTTCAATATGACGTCGATGGCAGAAGTCTTTGAATTCAACACTATCGAATTGAGTTCCATTATCAGTTACAATGGTTCTTGGAAGGCCAAAATGACAGATGATGTTTCAAACAATGAAGTTGATTACTTTCTTAATCGTGATTGTGGATAAAAGTTCTGCTTCGCCCTTTCTGGTAAAGTAATCAACTGCTACAATGACGTACTTCGCTACAACTTTAGAGATTGATATAGAACCGATAATATTTATGCCCCAAGTGGCAAACAGCCATGGAATGACCAATTGGGTAACTTCCATCGGTGGATCTCTTGGAATTTTAGCAAATATCTAGCACTCGTCGCATTGTCGAGCGTGATCAACCGCATCTCGATTGACAGTTTGCCGATAGTACCCATAGCGGAGTATTTCTTTGTCAAGGTTTTTCCCTGGTGTGATCACCATATTCTCCTTCATGCACTTCTCTCAAGGTTCCTTTGATATCATCATGGGCGATACATCAAAGCAAGAGAATGGAAAAACCCTTTCCAAACATTACTTCTTCTTGGATTCTGTAGCATGAAATTTTAAGGAGTATTTGTCACTCCTCTTTCCAGGAAGGATCCCTCGTTGTGATAATCTTTGACAGGATTCATCCATGACTCCTTTCCTGGCTCCGTTTCCAGAACCCAATCAATCTCCATCTGGTCGGTGCTCGGAGCATTTAATACTTCAAAATAGACCAAGCCTACTGGCTGCGCATCCCTGGAACAGGCCAGCTTGGGCAGTGAGTCAGCTTTCTCATTTTGTTCTCTAGGGATGTGGGTAATGGTGTAATACTCGAAGTACACTAGCAACACCCCTTATTTTAAATAACATATTTTAGGAGATTTAATTAGAAAAATTAAAAAGAATAATGTAAAGACTAAACTGATAAGGGGATTGAGATTTGAAAATTAAATAGAGGTTGTGCCTTGACTAAATGAAATCATGAGAATGGGTTTATAACGGGTCAATAAAATGGCTTTATAAGTTAACTATTCAAGAGAATAAGGCTATGGTATTATGGGAATAGCCGTATATGACCTCATAACCGCTAAACCCTTACCTCATTCTCATTATCATACTTTCATAAAATAAAAACGAAGGAGACCAAGGTCGGCCATAACCCTAAGAGAAAAGGAGTTCAAAAATCATTAGAAGCAAAGATTCAAGCAAGGGAGATTAAAGCAAGAGCAAATCTCAAGTCCCTTATCCAAAGCAGGGTGAATAATAATCTAAACCATCTCATATATGTTTTTAAGGACATCTTAATTTTGAATTTAAGGTTTTAAAACCGTTTGGATATTTTGGATGGTGATATGTTTTGATTATATGCCATGGTTGATTTGAACAAGTATGTTTGTAAAAAGGTTTGGTTCGATTTTAAGGTTAAAATCTGGTAAAATGGGTTATGAATGCCATGAGGATTTAATACGTTATGTAAAACATTATTTTAAAGATAGATTTAAAGTTTCATAATAATCCAACCTATGGATAATTTATGAATTTTGAATGGAAGAAATATATAATTTGGGTTTAAAATTAATTGCTGCAATTATAAAAAGTGTTTTGGGTCTGAAATTTACATATGTTAGAAAACATATTAAAAGTGAATTAAGATTATCTTTGGAGATTTTTCCTAACTATGGAGATTAAATTAATTAGGTTTGAGGACTTAAATGTTTTAATTGTTTTGTTAGGGAGAAAGGATTCTTTGCTAAAATATTTTAATTATTAATTGATGAATTCGGCAACCTTTTTAGGAAAAGAATTTGATAATTGGCAACCCATTTTTTGACAAATAAAGCAAGTAGGTGAAAAGAACTTTCTTTTAAAGGCTAAAAATCAGTTTGCTTGGATGTACTATTTTGACACTTCCATCTGACGGCTTTCGACACCGTGCCTTTACCAAAGAACCCATTCGAAATCAATGCACATGGTTTCAAGTAATTGATATGTAGTGCATTGGAGAAAGGCAAACGGAATAGTGTCAAAACCTAGCGTTCGATGGGTCAGAGGTCATTTTTATAAGTGGAAATTAGCCACTAGGGCCTCTTTAGCAAGTGCAATTAGTTTCTAGGACACATAACTAAAACAATTACTTTTAAGGAAAAAATGAAAAATAATAAGTTTCTAAGGTCTAAAAACCTATGAAACTATGTCCTTGAAAAAAATTGGACTGCTGACTTTTTCCTTAACAGTAATTATTCTGCCGAATTTGGCCTTGAAATTAATTTCTGTGGATGTGTATCCTAAAAAATAATTGGGCTGCAAAGTTTTTCCTTTAAGTGAAATGCCCCTTTTTATAAGCTATCGAAATGTTACTTGCCTTTGCTTTTAAAAAGATGCTTTCGAAAGGGTTGAAGTTACTTGTAAATAGCTTTCGAAGGGACCTCTTACCTTATTTTAAAAGTAGCTTTCGATTGAGTTGTTGCATATTAAGTTTTGAAAAGAAGCCTTTGAAAGGGTAGTTGCTTTTGAACCTAGTCGAAACTTAGCCGCTGTCTTCATACCTTTTGAATTGGTTAAAAGCCGCTTCTCTTTATAGCCTTACAACGAGTTCAAAATGGAAGTTTTTGTTTTATTAATATAGAGGCCACATTCTAGTGCTTTTGAAAGGGCTCCTGTAGTCACTTATATTAAAGGTTTTGAAGGCAATGGCATCAAAAGGTCGTTTCGAAGCTATCCTTTTCCCCCAATTATTTTACTTAAAGATCATTGCTTTCTAAAGGGTTGTTTCGAAGCCATCTGCTCCCTAAATTTTTTTTACTTGGAGATTAAAGTTTTCGAAAGGGTTACTTTTAGTTTGACCCAGAAGTTATACTTAAGCTTAAACCCAATGATTTTGAAAGAGATACTTACCTTTGTTTTCGAAGTTATGCTTCTCTAAATCCAACTTGAACTAAGTGGTTTTGAAAGATAATCTTTAATGCTTTCAAAAGGAATGTTTTAATGGTTTCGAAAGAAAGGTTTTGATGCTTTCGAAAGGGATGCTTTGAGTGTTTCGAAAGGCACATATTTAAATGTTTTGAAAAAAAGATTTGAATACTTTCAAAGGATATATTTTAATGGATTTGAAAGATGAGGCCTAAGGTTTTGAAAGCCTTAATTTTCAAATAAGAAACCCAAACTTAATTTTTAAAGAAGAGCCCATGGCAATATGAACGAGTTTTGAAATGACATCCAACTTTGGTGTTTTTGAAGGAGCTTTCCTTGTTAAAGATAATAGGTTAAAGGTATTAACCATATTTCATGTGAAAAATGATTACAAGGAAATTAAACCAGAGATATTTTTATTATTATGTTATGATCAGTTATCATGTATGCTTCTTCCGTAAACATCTTCACTTTATAGTCAACCCATAACTGTGTTTGGGGGTATTAAGGGCAGAATATCTTGCTAGGTTGACCCAGTAGTGAATATAAATTGAGTTAACTCCTTTAGGAGTAGAGTAGCATCTAGGAGGTCAGACAGACCATAACATAGGATGCCTAGAGACTGACCAAATATTTGTTAGTTTGGACAGGTTCATAGAAATCCTATGAAAACAATGTTTGGAAATTGTTATTGGCAAGGGCCAGTAGGTTCTTAGTGATCCCATGAAAACCATATCCGGATTAAGTTATTGATAGCGATTAGTAGGTTCATAGTTAACCCATGAAAACTATGATATGAGAGAAGCTACTAGGGAACCCAATATATTCTTAGTGAACCCATAAAAACTATGAAACCGGTAGATAGTCCGTTAGTTTTGAACATGTTATTAATCAGCCTATGAAAACTAATCGGTTAATAGTGACCCTAAAAACTATAACTTGAGACAGATAGTCAAACAAATGGGGATGGGAAATCCAGAATATATTGCATGTTTGCGTATTATCATGATATATTTTATTTGTTATGTCTTAACCAATCAGGATGCAGGTGCACAATATATGGTAATTATAAATTGAGTGAGTATATTATTGAGGGAAGAACCCGTTCCAGTAAGCGGCGTGGTCTCATTAGATATCTGTGTGATTCGAGATGGTAGGTTATTATTCAAACCAGGCTTTTTGACTAACTCGAGTTTATGTATTCCACTTTAACTCTTGAGTGCTCAATTGATTTTGAGTAGTTTGAGAGTTAAGGTTTTTTCTTTAAATGAATAAGCTTTTGGAGACGTGTAGGAGGTAGTCTAGCTATTAGGAGTTCTTTCCATTTGATTCCACCATGTTTGGATGTAATGGCAAAGCTGATTGAATTGCCTATATTTAGACTCTGATCATCCAACGGTGAATCTTCATATGTCGCTCTTGGCATATTTTATAATAATTATATTTCTCTGAACTTGGTTCAAGAATTGGGATTATGTAATGAATTTCAAAAATGCTTTGAAGTTGAATGAAAATCTGTTTTATGATTTTAACTTTTTATATTCATGTGTTTCCATTATATTAATGTATATAACATTACCGCATTTGTTGAAAATTAAAAATTATGGATGACTACAACATCCGTAGCCATTAGTTTTGGGCCTCCAAGTGGGGGATGTTACAAGTTTGTGTTAGAGCATAGGTTTATGTAAATTTAAACCTAAAATATTTTCAAAACATAATCCAATGAATCAAAAACTAATATCGGGGTTTGGGTTAACGTTATATTGACGTACTTGTATTTGTTAGGTATGTATCTATAAGTACGTACTCCCCTCTCTCTTTGACCATTCTATTATATCTTACTAATGCTCGTATGTAGATCTACGAAAAAGTAAGATATGCAGGCAGGAAATGGAAGAGGAAATCTAGGTGGAGGAAGAACCATAACCAATGGAAATGCTTGATTCAATACCAAAAGGAACCTGGGTCGATAGGCAAATGCTAATCCAAATGCAAATGTCAACGTAGACATTGGAATTTGGCAAGTAGATATGGTGATGGTGTATCAGTTCTTAGTTAATCTAACACAAGTTGGAGCGGCTGCAGTAATAGCTAGAGATAATGCTACGAATTTTGGAGCAGCTAATCTCGTGGCCCCAGTTGGCAACAACTATGCTAACCTGAGCAGGGATTATACTAGTCTTGGTGGAAAACCGTTTTTGGGAAAAGTGGATGTTATAAAAGTAGAGAATTAGGTTTTGCATTGTGAAAGGATCTTCGCTGACTTGAGATTAAACGATGAGTAGAAGAGGAGACTTGCCTCTAGACGGTTGTAGGGAGCAGCACTTCATTGTTGGAATAGTGTTACCGTAGGAATTCCCGAGGAGGAGGTTACTTGGGCAGAATTCCGAAGGAGATTCTAAGAGAGGTTTTTGTCTGAGTTGCCAAGTCAATATTGCTGAGAAAGTTCATGTACTTAATGCAGCGTGAGATGTCAGTGATAGAGTGTGCTACGAAGTTTGAGGATTTGTCCCTATACGAATATGCTACCATTGACACTCATCAAAAGAAACGAGAAGTTCATTCGAGGGTTAAGACCCAAGATTGCTAGGGCGACAAAGCCACATCTCCGTGACCCAAGTACAGTTTTTGTGGAGATGGTGACCCGGAATGAAGAGATGCTTTCTACTTATGGGAAGGAGAAGCAGGTTAAAACCCAGGGTTTTCAGGGCAAGAAGAGGAAATTCTTTAAGAAGAAAGGAACCTAGAAGGGAGAAGCTGGCAAGTAGGCTAAGGCTAATCTAGTTTGCTTTAAGTGTGATAAAAAGGGACATTATGCTCATGAATGTTGAACTGGAAAAGGAAAGAAGGATAAAAACAAGAAAGGAGTGAAGTGATTTAACTATGACCAGATTGGTCATTATAAGAATCAGTGTACAGAACTAGTCAGAGCGGACAAGGGAAAAGTCTTCGCTTTAGGATCATCTTCTGTTAGGACAACGGTTGCTGAGAAAGGAAAGACTGTAATGGAAGGTGCACTTTCAATTCAAAGTATACCAGTTAGTATACTATTTGATACCAGTGCATCGCATTCATTTATATCTTAGTGTTTGATTGATAGGTTGTGTTTAGAACCCTCATACCTTATTACTTCCTCAAGGGTTGAATCCGGTAGGAGGGTATCCAACTCTGGAAATAAGATGTGACCAGTTAGAACTTAATTTGTTAGGTCATAAGTTTGCATGCAGTTTGTATGCTCTTGATTTCGTAGACTTCGAAATCATTTTAGGTATGGATTGGTTAGATAAATTTGATGCTAGGATATTTTGCCAAGATAGGAAAATATCACTAAGACACCCTAATAGTCATACCGAATTATATACTTGGTGGAGAAGTTAGACCCAAGTGTTTGTGCTTGGCTGAATGAAATGGAAGTAGAAGAAGAGTTGAACAGGGTTTTGGTAGCAAGACAGTTTGCGGATGTTTTTGAGCCAATCATAAGACTACCACCAAAACGGGCTATTGAGTTTCGGGTAGATCTTATGCTAGGAGCAGAACATGTAAGTAGACTACCTAGTAGGATGACACGGGCCAAAATGAAGGAATGAAGGTGTAGCTAGTGGATTTAGAAGGGAAGAATTTCATTAGACCAAGCAGTTTGCCTTGGGAAGTGGCCACGGTGTTTGTAAGGAAACCGAATGGGTCATTAAGGATGTGTATCTACTATCGAAAGTTGAACGAGAAGACGATCAAGAATAAGTATCCTTTGTCAAGAATCGATGATTTATTTGATCAGTTGAGTGGAGTCAGAGTATTTTTCCAATTGGATTTGGCAATAGGTTTCCATCAGTTAAGGGTGGCAGAGGATAGTATTCCGTTGGCGGGTATCAAACTAGGTATGATTTGTACGAGTGGTTAGTAATGCCATTTGGGTTAACGAATGTGCCAACTTTCTTCATGGATTTGATGAATCGAATTTTTCGAGAATGCTTGGATAGGTTCATATTGGTATTCATTGATGACATTTTAATATACTCTCAGAATGGAAAAAGCATAAAGTTCATCTTAAAATAGTGATTGAGACGCTAAGGCAGCATCAGCTGAAAGTGAATTTTCCAAGTGACATTTCTGGAAGAAAGAGGTTAAATTTATTGATCATGTGGTTTCGGAGAAGGTTTTTTCAATTGATCTAGATAAGATTGGGGTTGTCAACAAATGGAGAAGACAAGAGACGGTGACTGAGATCAGAAGTTTTCTAGGACTCGCTGGCTATTACCGGAGATTCATTAAGGATTTCTCGCGGGTAGCAGCACCTTTGACTAAGCTAACTAGGAAGGACGTGAAGTTTATTTGGTCAGACAAATATGAGGAAGCATTCGTTAAGTTAAAGCATTTGTAAACCAACGTGACTATGTTAGTAGTTCCAGACGGAAACCAAGGATTAGTAATGTATACCGATGCATGTAGAACTAGATTAGGGGCAGTATTGACGTAGAAAGGTAAAGTTATTGCCTATGCTTCACGAGAGCTAAGACCGCATGAAGTGAGATACCCTACTCATGATTTAGATCTGGCAGTGGTGATCTTTGCATTGAAAGTATGGAGACATTATCTCTTAGGGGAGATATTTGAGTTATACATGGATCATAAGTCCTTAAGATATTTATTCTCTCAGACGGAGTTGAATACGAAAGAGCAGAGGTGGCTGGATTTTTTAGCGGCTTATGATTTTACTATAGAGTATACACATAGAAAAGGAAATAAAGTAGCGGATGCTCTCAGTAGAAAACATCAAAATGTATTATTAGCCATGTTAACGGAATGGAAGGATCTAGAGACTTTGACTATGTCTACAGTTAAGATCGACTACTAGTTCTAGTCAGGGAAAATGCCATGATACCCTGCTTGGAAGTTTGACCAGTACTGATCGAAAGGATTGCTTTTAAGCAGAAAGCGGATCCACAGTTAACTGAGAAGGTTAAAAGGCCTGAGGTTGGAATAGAGATTGATGTTCTAAAAGATTTCACTCTTGTCTAGAGGGGATGGTTGAGAAGGAAGGGACGATTGTGTGTTTCGAATGTTGGAGATTTAAGGAGATAAGACTTTAGAGATTGTCATCGATCCAAATTTACGATTCATCTTGCGGGAACCAAGATGTATCAAGGCATGAAGAGGAGTTTCTACTGGGAATGTATAAAGAAGAATGTTTGCTTGTGGGTAAGGCAGTGTGTGCCGCCAACAAGTGAAGGCCGAACATCAAAAACCAAGTGGATTGCTTAAACCTCCAGAGATACTAGTTTGGAAATGGGATCAATATCCATGGATTTTATAGACAGGTTGCCAAGTTTGAATCGAGCGGATGAAAGTATATGGTTCATCGTGGATAGGTTGACCAAGAGTGCTAATTTTATTCCGGTTAAGTCAAGCAGGACGATACCTATTTTAGCAAAATTGTTCATGAAGAACATGGTCAGACTGAATGAAATTCCTAATAATATAGTACGTGATAGAGATACTTTGTTTCCTAGCGAGTTCTGGAAGAGTCTATTGGATGTACTAGGTACCAAGTGTAGAAAATGCGGATTACAGATCTTAAGGCAGAATTAACACTAGAGGGGGGGTGAATACTCTTTAATTAATTTTATGAATCTTTTTGAAATCTTTTCAAATTAAATAAAACAGATGCAATTCACAAACACAAAAACAATGGTAGAATCAAACACAGATGCAAATAGTAAATAAAAGTAGTAAAGGAAGAACACATCGGAATTTTATACTGGTTCGGAGTTACCCTACATCTAGTCCCACACAATTTCTTGTGCAGATTTCCTGTCAAATATAATGTTGATATTACAACCTCGACTTAAAGGCCACGAGATACACCCTCCTATCTTCGATTCCAGGGAAAACTCTCTTGATTTAACCAGGCCACAAGATCACCTAATTGATTTACAGGCTACAATCACACCGAATTGATTTGCAGGCAACAATCACACTGTTTCCAATATCACTTTGGTAGATAGAGAGACTCGATACACTTCTTTGATTACAAATGATCCCATAACTCTATATAGCACTGAGAACTTTGAGAGAGAGTGATAGAGAATCAAACTAGAGATGACCGAGTTTGATTCATTTAGGATTTTGGCAGAGTTTTGTTAAAATAAAAGAGAATATTTGAGTGGAGAAGGAGTAAAGAAATGAAGAAAAATTAACCTAAAATTCGTTGAAAACAACTGGTATTTATAGAAGACGACACTCATGTCCATTCGTGAAAGGTTATGAGGAATAGACATTTCATATGAAAATTTGAAATTTGAATTTCTACGGTCACCATGTTGACTTGGGGGGATGGGGTATGTCGACATGCTCTAGTAAATTTTGAAAATTGATTTTTTTTAAAAAAGAAAGAGATTTTCTTTCTAAAAACTTGTCAAAACAGTTTCTGAAATTTTCAAACCATTTTGAATATAGTTTAAATTTATAAAAGAGATCTAAAAAGTAATCATAAAAATATATAATCTACAATATAAAAGTAATGCTAAAAATTAAGTATAGAATATATTTTTTAGATTTAAATCTTATAATATTAAAACCAGGAGATAGTTTAAAAACAAGAGATGATTTTGAAATCAAAATATAAAAGATAATAAAAATATTTTAAGGCTAAAATATTAAAAATGAGAGAGATGGCTTTAAAAAGTTTTTCGAAAAATATTTCAAATAAATCATTTTGAAAATTTTGTGAATTTAATTCCGCTAAAGCAGGTAGTGGGTACCATCCCACTATTAAAGCAAGAAAGTGGATTACATTCCACATTTAAAACCAGAATAAAGATTTTAGTGCTATTATGAAATTTTAACATAAATCAAGACTCTATTACTTATCTTGATATCTTGGACTCTTGAAATTATGAACTCTTGATATCTTGAACTCTTGACACTCATGAGTCTTCAGTCTTGGTTTCTTCAATCTTGAATTCATCAACCTTGAGTCTCTATACTCAGTCTTGAATCTTTATACTGTACAGTCTTCATTTTCAGTACCTACATATATATCCTGCATATACATATATATCTAGACAAGAATATTGGTATTTATATTTTATAACAAGTCCTAAGGTTGTTGCCATCAAAACCATCATCTCAGGAACTAACAATCTCCCTCTTTGACGATGACAACCTACATTTATTAAATATACTCCACTTAACTTTGATTCTACTCAGACTCCCCCTTATTCCAACAAATCCCCTTTAATCTACTGATTCCCCCCTAATCTAAGCCTAACTAACAGCCTAACTATAATATCCTATTTTATAATTCTCCTCTTTTGTCATCAACAAAAAGTAAGCCTAAACTACACAACCCCCTCCCCCTTAAACTAATATTTTTGGAACTAAATACTAATAACGAAGTTTAATTAAGCGAAACGTAAATATAATTTTATTATAATATATGTTGTTATATTACACATGTAAACACAAATATATACAAATACACACAATATATGAAAACATAAAAAAATCTAATCAGAGTTTTTGATAATTAGTGACTTGTGAATCGAACAATTTGTGTAATGGAGACAAAATTTTCCACGTTGTTCGACCAAATTACCATGTTTATCAAAATATAATTCTCCAACGCAAATTACTTTATCGTCTTTGTCCATTTACGCTTCTTCTTCTTCTTCTTTGTCGTCTTCCACTAGTGGAATATGAATATGAATATGAATGTTAGAGGAGTAATCTTTAATCACGATCGGGTCCGCATGATTATCCATTAGAAACTTTTACAAATTTCTAAGGATTTTGCTCTATTTCTCTTGTTCCTTAGCTATCTTTATTTGCAGGACTTGCAACTCAGTTATCAGAGTCATTCAAAGTTTCCTCTGTCTTTATGAATCAGTCCAGTGTAGTTCGTTGAAATGGACCAACATTAGGGGAAGGGAAAGAAAAGGTCGCATTTTAGTTTGTTTTGGAAGAGGAGGCCAATATTTTATATTTTCAGAATTTTATTACAAAAGGAAATGAAGTGGAAGATAGAAGAATTTGAAATAAAGAGAATATATAACTACCAAACTAATTTTAGAGGGAAAGTCAAAATTTCAAATTTTACCGTTGTATGCCGACATGGAGGGTGGGGGATGTCGACATCCTTATGGAAATTCTGACAATTTTTATTTTTCTTTCTTTATTTAAATATATATGTTACTATATCTATATTTTATATCACAGTTATATAGAAAATACCTAGTTCTCTTCTAAATTCAGTAAAGGTTGATTGATTCAAGGGTTTGGTCAGAATATCGGCTACTAGATTCTCAACTTTGATAAATTCAAGAGAAATAGTCTCTTTACTTATATTATCTTGGAGAAAATGAAGTCTGATATCAATATGATTTGTTCTGGCATGATGAGTAGGATTTTTGGATAAATTTATTGCACTTGTATTATCACAATATACTGATAACTTTGAAATATTTAATCCAAAATCCTTTAGGGTCTGTTATATATAAATTACTTGAGAACAAGCCAAAGCAGTAGAGGTATATTCTACTTCAGTTGTTGATAGTGAGACAGTATTTTGCTTTTATAAACCAGGAAACCAAATAATGTCCTAAAAAGTGACAAGTTCAACTTGTACTTTTTCGGTATGATTTACAACCAGCATAGTCAGCATCACAATATGAGATTAAATCAAATGAATCAATTTTAGGGTAAAATAGTCCATAGTCTAAAGTGTTTTTAACATATCTTAGGATACGTTTAATAGCTTTTAAAAGGGTCTCTTTGGGTTGTGATTGGTATCTTGCACAGAGATGGACACTATGCATGATATCAGGCCTACTCGTAGTTATATAGAGTAGCGATCCAATCATTCCCCTATATAGTTTTTAGTCGACATCTTTTGACATTTCTTCTTTATTCAAGGCTTCATTGGTTGCCATAGAAGTGGGTTTTCCACTCGTAGTGGTCATAAAGAACTTATTAATTAGATCCCTAGCCCACTTTTCTTGACTAATGAAAATACCACTATCTAATTGTTTTATTTGGAATCCTAAAAAGAAAGTAAGTTCACCCATATGACTCATCTCAAACTCTTTTATCATTGTTTCAGAAAACTCTTTGCTCATTTCATTGTTTGTTGATCCAAAACTTATATCATCCATATATATCTGTGCTAATTAAATATCATTTTTGTTTCATTTAATAAACAGAGTATTATCTACTTTACCAATTTCAAAATTTGATTGTAATAAGTAAGATTTTAGTTTGTCATACCATGCTCTAATTCAGACCATATAAAGCTTTCTTTAATTTGTAATCGTGATTGGAAACATTTCATCTTTAAAAAGTGGGGGTTGTTTTACATAAACATCTTCTTTAACAAAACCATTTAGAAATGCACTTTTGACATCCATTAGAAATAATTTGAAATTGTTATGGTTTGCGAAAGCAGGTATAATTCTAATGGTTTCCAATCTTACTACGGGAACAAAGGTTTCATCATAGTATATTCCTTCCTCTTGACAATAACCTTGCACGACTAACCGAGCTTTATTTCTAACGACCTCACCTTGTTCATTCATTTTATTTTTATAAACCCATTTAGTTCCTATTATAGTTTTGTCCTTAGGTCTAGGAACAAGTTCGTATACATCATTTCCGGTGAATTGATTCAGTTCTTCTTGCATAGCAAGAATCCATGAATCATCAGATGATGCTTCATTTGGATTTTTGGGTTCAATAGTAGATATAGAAGCTACATTACTCATCTTGTTTAATTGATTTCTACTTCTAACAACAAGTTCAATATTTCCTAGTATATTTTATACAGAATGATCTTTCAAAAGATTGATCCTTTTATAAGGATAAACAGTTTCACAATTTGTTTCATTTGATTCATTATTTAAAATAACAAAATCATCTTCACCGTTTATTTGAACAAAATCTTTGAGATTTTCATCACAAGATACATGCATTGTTTCTTCAATGGTGTTATTTTTTAAATTGAAAACTCTATATGCTTTACTTCTATTAGAATATCCAATAAAGATTCCTTCGTCGGATTTAGGATCAAATTTATCCAAATTGTCCTTTGTATTTAGAATGAAAGATTTACTTCCAAAAACTTTAAAATAAGATACCTTTGGTTTCTTATTGAAAAGAAGTTCATATGATGCTTTATTGGTTGCAGGTTTAATTAAAATCTTATTCAAAATGTAACAAGCTATAGCGACTGCTTCAGCCCAAAATTTTCTTGGTAATTTACTATCAGAAAGCTTAGTTCTTGCACACTCTTGAGTCGTCCTATTTTTACGCTCTACCACTCCATTTTGTTGTAGAATTCTTGGAAAGGAAAAATTATGAGTCATTCCTTTTTTATTACAGAAATTCTCAAAATTTTTATTTTCAAATTCTCCACCGTGATCACTATGAATAGTTTTGATTTTTAAAGAAAGTTGATTTTGAATTCTTTTTGCAAAAGTTTTAAATAAATCAAAGCATCACTTATAAGTTTCAGAAAAACTGTCCATGTAAATCTAGAATAATCATCTACAATTACGAAAACATATTTACTATGATTTATTAGCTAAATTTAAGATGGACCAAACATATCTAAATGAAGTAACTCAAGAGGTTTTGAAGTTGAAATCATATCTTTCAATTTAAATGAACTATTTCTATGTTTTTCTAATTGACAAGCATCACATATACTATCTACTTTAAAATTCATTTTAGGGAGACCTCTTACTAAATCAAGTTTTGAAAGTCTAGTTAAGAGTTTGAAATTCAAATGCCCAAATCTTTTATACTAAATCCAAGGGTCACTTGTATTAGCCAAAAGACATAGGTTATCATTTGAGATTTTCATACTGAGAATGTAAATATTTTTCTTCCTAATTCCTTCAAAGATAATATTTGATTTATTATCTTCGATGTAACACTTACCCTTTTCAAATTTAATTTTGTACCCTTTATGATATAATTGATTTATGCTAAGTAAATTGTGTTTTAGATTCCTAACTAACAACACATCAGAAATGGTAGGAGTTTTAGAGTTAACGACATTGCCAATGCCAATCATATATCCTTTTGGAATGTTTCCAGAGTTGACCAGTCCTCCATCTTCATAAATTATGTTATTCAATATCTTCAGATTGCTAGTCATGTGTCTCGAACATCCACTATTAGGTGTCCATTTATTTTTCTTGATTTGCACCATTTGTCCATTGAGTGTTGACTCATCAAAAGCCATATAACACATCTATTCCTGCACAACACACCAATTCGGTAGATAACTTTATTTTCTATAATAACAATATGCAGACTTATGAAACAACGATGATATGGACAGTTTTGAACTAGCGTTTACAAAATCTCAAAAAATTTCTATTTTACAAATTTTCAAAATTCATATTAGATGGCTTTGAAAACCAATGCTCTGATATCAAATGTAGTAATTGCGGATTACGGATCTTAAGGAAGAATTAACAATAGAGGAGGGTGAATAGTGTTCAATTAATTTTATGAATCTTTTCAAATGAAATCCAAACAGATGCAATTCATAAACACAGAAACAATCACAGAATTAGACGTAGATGCAAATAGTAAATAAAACCAGTAAAGGAAAGAACACACTGGAATTTTATATTGGTTTGGAGTACCTTACATCTAGTCCAACATAATTTCTTGCGTGGATTTATTTTCAAATATAATGTCGATATTATAACCTCGATTTCAAGGCCACGAGACACACCCTCCTGCCTTTGAGTCCAGGGCAACCTCTCTTGATTTGACCAGGCTACAAGATCACCTAATTGATTTACATGCTGCAATCACACCCAATTGATTTGCAGGCCATAATCACACCGTTTCCAATATCACTTTGATAGATAGAGAGACTCGATACACTTCTTTGATTACAAATGATCCTATAACTCTAAATAGCACTGAGATCTTTGAGAAAGAGTGACAGAGAATCAAACTAGAGATGATGGAGTTTGATTCACAAAGGATTTCCCTAGAGTTTTTTTAAAATATAAGAGAATATTTGAGTGGAGAAGAAGTGAAGAAATGAAGAAAAACTAACTTAAAATTCGCTGAAAACAACTGGTATTTATGGAAAAACAATAGTCATGTCCATTCGTGAAAGGTTATAACAAATAGACACTTCTTTTGAAAATTTGAAATTTGAATTTCTACGGTCACCATGTCAACATAGGGGGATGGGGTATGTCGACAAGCTCTTGTGAATTTTGAAAATTGATTTTTGTTTTTAAAGGAGATTTTTTTCCAAAAACTTGTCAAAACAATTTCTGAAGTTTTTAATCCATTTTGAATATAGTTTAAACTTATAAAAGAGATTTAAAAAGTAAACTTAAAAATATATAATCTATAATAAAAAGTAATATAAAAAACCCGCTATATAATATATTTTTGAGATTTACAGCTTATAATATTAAAAACAGGAGATAGTTTAAAAACAAGAGATGATTTTGAAATCAAAATATAAAAGATATTAAAAATAGTTTAAGGCTAAAATATTTAAAATGAGAGAGATGAATTAAAAAAAAATTAGAAAAATATTTAAAACATATCATTTTGAAAATTTCATGGATTCCATTCCACTAGAGAAGGTGATTGGTTCCATTCCACTAAAGAGGTCGTGGGTTCCATCCCATTATTAAAGCGAGAAGGTGAATTCCATTCCACATTTAAAATCAGAATAAAGATTTTAGTGCTATTATGATATTTTAACATAAATCTAGACTATTACTTATCTCGATATCTTGAACTCTTGAAATCTTGATCTCTTGATATCTTGAACTCTTGATACTCATGAGTCTTCTGCATTGGTTTCTTAAATCTTGAATTTTTCGATCTTGAATCTCTATACTCAGTTTTAAATCTATCTTCATTCTTCAGTACCTGCATATATGTTTTATGGAGACTTGACCAGGCAACGGAGTACTCGGCATTAGCACACCGTTTGACATTTATGGGTCGTTCAGCATCCGTACTGTTCGGCCCAATTGGATTGGTCGTCGTCTTATATCATTCGGCATCCAGGAAGCGCTCGGCATTGGATAATGGCTGGCAGTCAAGAGCGCTCGGCATCAGAAAAACGCTTGGCATAAAGGAGCGCTCTGCATCTAAAGGACGTTCGGCACACAAGGTACGTTCGGCATACCAACGTTCGGCATACCAAGGACATTCGGCATAAGATCGTTCGGCATGCAACGATTGTCCGGCCTCCCGAGAATGTTCGGCAGCCAAAGACTGTTCGGCATTCTTCCAATCTCGACCGACTTCGATTGTTGCCCGGCCTACTCTTTCCACACAATACCTCATATCGCTCGGCATGAAGACAACGGTTCGACATTTGGCCATTCGATGTGTAGGGATCGGCATACAGAGCCTACTCCATTTGGACCGAGGTATTCAGTAATCAGGCCCACCAGGAAAGTCCAACCCACTTTCGCCTATAAATAGAGAGGCAGGGGCATAGTGAAAAGGATCGGTCTTTTGAGAACACTGGGGAAACCCTGCCACATTCAACACTCACTCAAGACTTAATCTTTTTAATTTGCAATTGTATACAAGTAATTGGAAAAGGATTGAATCTGTGATCAACCATCAAGGAAAGTAAAAGAAACCAACTTCAGAGTGGACGTAGGCAGTCATACCGAACCACTATAAATTTGGTGTTCTTGTCCTTTGCATTTAGATTCGCATACTGTTTTCTATTTTAATTTACTATCTTCATTAATCTCTCTACACAATCTTTTTTAAGGGTGTTAGTGATCGATTTTGGTGCTAACATTTTGGTGCTTTCAATGAGAATCGAATTCTCAGGCTGTTAGGATCTACTTTGTAGGTACTGGATTGCATAAATCCCCTAGAGGAGATCCAAGACCATTCACAAGGCATCTGTTGATTCTATTCAGAGTTGCAACCAACAACTCTACCATGGGAAGACCACGAACCAGATCGGCCTCCCACAACGCAGATGTCCATGAGACTGCTAGCGTGCAACAAGTTAGACCTAGAAATCAGCAAGCAACTCGATGTGCAGGGCCTCCACCCAAAACCATGCGGAAGTTGTTTCCCGAACAGAGTTCAACAACTTGATAGGAGAGCTCAAGGAAAGTAGAAGGCAACTTGCTGAACAAATTCAAGCCAACACTAACCTCATGACTCAGCTCACTCAGCAGCAGCGCCAGAATGCTGGAGGTAACCCTGCCCCTTATTCTAAATCTGATAGTTCAACCTTAGCTGACGAACATCCTAGGCATAGATGCCATAAGGATGAAGGTGCATAGGCAGGTGCCACAGATCGATTGACTAAGGACCAAGCCCGTGAAGAGACTGGACACCCGAATCTCCAAGACCCAAATCAGGAGGGACATTAACCCGCACGGTCCCATGGGGCAGAACCCAACCTTCCATCCTCCATACAAACTTCGAACTTAACGGCTATGGTCAGGAAGTTGATGAGAGAGAACCAAGGCTTGACCAATGAAGATTGGGGAGTGTCCAGAAGTCATACTCCCTTCATAAATGATATCCTACAGGCCGAGTATCCCAAGAAGCTCAATATGCCGACTATTCCAGCCTACGAAGGGAAGACTGATCCCAGGCAGCATGTGATGATACGGATGGATGATGGATTCTGCAAGAGCTAATGATGCAACCAACTGTAGATGCTTCCTAATCACTCTGTCCAGAATTTCCACCATGTGGTTTACTCGACTTCTCCCACGGTCTATATCCAGCTTTGTCGAATTGGCAATGAAATTCATAGTCACCACTCGTCCAAAGGATGTGATGCCCTTATCAAGCGTAATCCAAGCTCTGGGAGAGTCACTGAAAGCATACTTGCAGAGATTTCATGTTGCTGTTACCGAAGTGAGTAATCCAAACGACCATCCAATTTTGATGGCAGTAATGTGTGGAGTGGATCCAGACTCTGAATTTGGAGACTGGTTGGCGGGAAAGCCCCCAGCCACGCTGGAGCGTTTTTATTCGAAAGCTCATCAGTTCATAAGAAGGGAATAAGATCGACAGACAAGACGAGACCAGGCACCAGGGCCTGCTCAGGAGACTGTGAAAAGTACCGTCGCCGTGAAGCAAACCGGCGATAATTCAAGGAAAGCTCAAGTCAACGTCCAAAACAAGCCTGGGCAGTCTAAAGGATCCGAAGGTGGAAATCCCGGAAAGAAAAGAGAGACGGGGAATTGGAAGTCAAGAATCCCGACCTACAATGAATACACCCCGCTCAACGCATCTCTTGAGAACATCTATTTGTCAACTTGCAACACTTTTCAATGTAAAAAACCACGCCCAAAGGTATCAACGGAGGAAAAAAAGAGGACTGGGAAGTATTCTCGTTTTCACGAGTCTTATGGACACAACGCAGAGGAGTGCAGACACCTCCATGACGCTATAGAAAAGTTGATTAGACAGAAGAAGCTGCAGGAATTTGTCAAAGATCCCATAAGACGAAAGATAAGAGACATCAGACCCCGGACGTGGGCTAGCTCCACACCAACCAGAACAACCTTCTCGAACTATGATTAGATTGGTTATCAACACGATTGCTGGCGGACCTCATCCTGCGGATAAGAATTGGCAAGAGATGGAGCAATATGTTAACTCTTTAAGACATGCAAAGTATGAGTGTTGTTCCAATGTGGAAGATGGGACTCCTGCAAAGCAGCAGCGCACGATGGATGATGATATTGTATTCAGGAGCAGAGATGCGGATAAGGTCGAGGCTCCTACCGTCGAACCGATGGTCATATCTGTGACAATCGGGTCGGCGTTTGTGAAGAGAATTCTAATTGATTGAGGAAGTTCCGTTAACATCATCTTCAAGAAGGCATATGACCAAATAAAGATGGAGACTAAGGATTTGAAACCGTCTAAAGCAAGAATCCATGGCTTTAACGGCGCAGCAACGGACGTAGTGGGATATGTGGAGTTACCAGTTGAACCGAGGCAAGGAGAGCGTAAGAGGGTGCGAATCCTACCATTCATAGCGTTGGATGTTGACTCTCCATATAACGTATTTCTAGGACGTCCAGCCTTGGTAGAATTTAGGGCAACATTGGCCCCTTGGTGTCTGATGTTAAAATTTCCGACAGACAAGGGTGCTGGAGTGGTACACGGCGATCAAGCGACTGGACATGCATGCTATGTGGCTGAGCCGAGAGAGGCTCGGCGTAGAGAGAAAGGAAAGGTTGCGGAGAGCTCAGTCCACATCCACAATTCTGATGATTGACAAGTAGCGCCCAAGCCCTGGCTCTGGCAACGTTCTCGGATCTATAGAGACAGATCCGAGAGATGATGATACAGGACCCAGGGAAACAAATGCAGCCCCGGTTGAACTAACGATAGATATCCCAATCAGCCGGGATGGCCCGTCATGAATTCTTAAAAGTGGATCACAACTCGACCCCGTGGTGGCCGAGAACCTCACTGACTTCCTCCGAGCGAATCTTGATGTTTTCGATTGGATACATTTTGACATGTGCGGGATTTCTCCTGCAATCGCGATTCATATGTTGAACATAGACCCAAGACATGTTCCTGTGAAGCAGAAAAGGAGAGGCATGGACCCAAAGAGGTTCGCGGCTCTCAAAGAGGAGGTGGATAAACTCAAAGCCAATGGGTTCATCCGCGATGCCCTCTACCCTGAATGGGTGTCTAACCTGGTGCTAGTGAAGAAAGCGAATGGAAAATGTAGAACTTGTGTTGATTATTCTGATTTAAACAAAGCATGCCCGAAAGATAGTTTCCCTTTGCCTAGGATTGATCAGGTGGTCAACTAAACCGTCGGACATGAGTTACTATTATTTATGGATGCTTACTCTGCAAATCCCGATGCACCTCCCAGACCAAGAACACACCAGTTTTGACACAAATGTTGGGTTATTGCTATGTAGTGATGCCCTTTGGATTGAAAAATGTGGGAGTAACTTATCAGCGTCTGGTAAATCGGAAGTTCAAAGACCAGATTGGTAAAATGATGGAAGTTTATGTGGATGACATGCTCGTGAAGTCACGGCAGTCGAACGACCACATCCAAGGCTTAGCGGAGATATTTGACATACTCAGGCATTATGGAATGAAGATCAATCCTTTGAAGTGTTCATTCGGTGTAGCATCAGGAAATTTTTTAGGTTTCATTTTGAATGCGCGGGGAATCGAGGCTAACCCGAAGAACATTCAGGCTATCCGAGATATACAAGTGCCCAGAACATAAAACAAGTGCAAAGCTTGAATGGAAAGGTGGCCGCGCTAAGCCGATTCATAACCAGGGCCATAGGCAAGTGTATTCCTTTCTTCGATGTTATAAAGAAAGGAAAGAGAAATATCAAATGGACATCTGACTGTGAGGAAGCATATCGAGCTCTTGTAAGGCACTTAGAAAGTCCCCCGGTATTATCAAAACCAATAGACCATGAAATGTTGTACGTATACTTGGCTGTATCCCAGCACGCTATCAGTACAGCTTTGGTTCGTGAGGAAGACCGGGTTCAAAAGCCAGTTTACTATGTTAGTAAACTCTTGACAGGGGCAGAAAGAAATTATCCAAAGATTGAGAAACGAGCCTATTGCTTGGTGATTGCATCGCGCAAGCTTCGTCCATATTTTCAGGCGCACTCAATCAGTGTTTATACTGATCAACCTTTGCGGCAGTTACTCCAACGATCGGAAACTTCCGGAAGGATGTTGAAATGGAATATTGAGTTAAGTCGGTTCGATATTACCTACCTGTTGCGAAGGGCCATACAAGGACAAGCGCTAGCTGACTTCATTGCTGAATTTACTATGCAAAACGAACCAAATGACCACAATGTCATACCTCACGTTCGATGGAGGATCTACACCGATGGGCCATCTAACGACCGTTGTTTGGAGGTTGGCATAGTTCTTGTAACTCCTGAGAACCGATCAGTCTACTACGCTTTGAAGCTCGAATTCACAGCAGCAAATAACGAAGCTGAATACGAAGCGTTGATTGCCAGCTTGAGACTTATCAAAGAACTGGGAGGAAAATCGGTCGAAATCTTTAGCAACTCGCAGCTGGTGGTGTACCAAGTGCGAGGAGACTACCAAGCAAGGAGTAGAGACTTGCCCCATACTTAGTCCGAGCTCAAGAGCTGCTAGCGAATCTCAAGTATTATGATATTTCACATGTCCCGCGTGAGCAAAACAGAGCAGCCGATTCATTGACAAAATTCGCAAGCACTGGCGATGCACAACAAATGAGATTATTTCCTGTTGAGACCCTCCATGCTCCGAGTATAGATATGATGGAGATAGATTTCGCGTTAGAAACCGAAATCGAAAAGGAATCGTGGATGACCCCAATCAGGCAATACTTTCTATTCGAGATCTTACCCGAAAAAAGGAGCAAAAGACGACCAGTCCTTCGTAAGGCTTCACGATACATAATGCAGGATGGGTTAATGTATCGGACGGGATTCTCGACCCCCTACTCCGGTGCATGCCCCACGATGGGATAAAACGAATATTAAAGGAAGTCCATGAGGGAGAGTGCGGTGACCATACTGGGGGGCAGACATTAGCAAAGAAAATCCTCCGTTATGGATACTATTGGCCAACTGTGAATCGGGATGCTGCAGACTATGTGAGAAAATGTGACAAATGCTGGATATATGCAAAAATCCTGAGAGCTCCGCCGACGGAACTCACGCAAATTGTTAGTCCATGGCCGTTTGCAATGTGGGGGATCGACCTAGTTGGTTGTTTACCCATAGCCAAAGGTGGAGCGAAATATCCAATACTTGCGGTCGACTACTTTACCAAATGGGCAGAAGCAGAGCCTCTGGCCACAATAACCACCAAGAAGGTTATTAATTTCGTCGTACGAACTATCATATGCCATTTTGGCCTTCCACGGACCATCATTACAGAAAATGTTACTCAATTTGAAAGCAAGGAGTACAAAGAATTTTGTCAGAAATATGGCATTGAGAAGTAGTTTGCAGTGGTTGCTCACCCGAAAGCTAACGGACAAGCGAAAGCCATAAACAAGATAATCAAGTCCATATTGAAAAAGCATCTGGAAAAGGCTAGAGGCAAGTGGGTGGACGAACTTCCAACGGCGCTTTGGGCCTACAGGACCGCCCACAAGACCGCGACTGGCCACACTCCATTCGCATTGGCATATGGCACGAAAGTTGTCATACCCGTGGAACTTGAAGTTCCATCACTTCGGGTAACTTATTACGACCCCAAGTAGAACTAGAATCTTTTATTAGAATCGTTGGACTTCATTGACGAAAAATGCGAAGAAGCCAATTTGAGAGCGGCTGCATACAGACATAGAGTCGCTAAATATTATAAAGAAAAGGTCTGACCGATAATTTTTGGTGTGGGAGACCTTGTTTTGAAACGAGTTTTTCCGATCCCATCTCATATGAATCCCGCATGGGAAGGTCCATACGTCATCGAACGGAAGCTTGGAGAAGGAACTTTCAAGCTAGCGATCGTCGATGGTGCGACACTCCCCCGAGCATGGAACGGCGAGCAGTTGTGGCATTATTATACTTAGTCTATTTCTTTCATGTTTTAGTTGCATTTATTTCCACTACACTTTTATTTCTAGTTCATGGCATGTAGTAAAACAATTTAGCTTGCTTTCATTAATAAAGGATTGAAGCCATCTTTCCCATAAATTACTAATGTTTCTGCATATGATGATCATGTGACAGGCAAATGAAACTATATTATTCTGACTGACGTTCGAACACGTGCATACAGTCAAATCTCCAAGTCCTCAGAATGTGTACTGGAGTACTCTAAGTCCCCGGGGTGCGGACTCGAGTACAAACGATTCAAAATATCCAAGTCCCCAGAGTACGGACTGGAGTACTTTAAGTCCCCAAAGTGTGGACTCGAGTATAAACGACTCGAATCTCTAAGTCCCCAGAGTGCGAATGGGAGTACTCTATGTCCCCAGAGTGCGGACTCGAGTATAAACGACTCGAATCTCCAAGTCCCCAAAGTGCGGACTGGAGTACTCTAAGTCCCCAGAGTTCGGACTCGAGTATAAACGACTCATATCTCCAAGTCCCCAGAGTGTGGACTGAAGTACTCTAAGTCCCCAGAGTGCGGACTCGAGTATAAACTACTCGAATCTCTAAGTCCCCAGAGTGTGGACTGGAGTACTCTAGGTCCCCGGAGTGCGGACTCGACTATAAACGACTCGAATCTTTAAGTCCCCAGAGTGCGGACTGGAGTACTCTAGGTCCCCAGAGTCCGGACTCGACTATAAACGACTCAAATCTCCAAGTCCACAGAGTGCGGACTGGAGTACTCTAAGTCCCCAGAGTGCGGACTCGAGTATAAACGATTCAAAATCTCCAAATCCCCAGAGTGCGGACTGGAGTACTCTAAGTCCCCAGAGTGCGGACTCGAGTATAAATGATTCAAAATATCCAAGTCCCTAGAGTGTGGACTGGAGTACTCTAAGTCTTCGAAGTGCGGACTCGAGTATAAATGATTCGAAATCTCGAAGTCCCCAGAGTGCGGACTGGAGTACTCTATGTCCTCGGAGCGCGGACTCGAGTATAAACGATTCAAAATCTCCAATTCCCCAGAGTGCAGACTGGAGTACTCTAAGTCCACAGAGTGCGGACTCGAGTTTAAACAACTCGAATCTCCAAGTCCCCAGAGTGCGGATTGGAGTACTCTAAGTCCCCAGAGTGCGGACTCGAGTATAAACGACTCAAATCTCCAAGTCCCCAGAGTGCGGACTGGAGTATTCTACGTCCCCAAAGTGCGGACTCGAGTACAAACGGTTCAAATCTCCAGGTCCCCTGAGTGCAGACTGGAATACTCTAAGTCCCCAAAGTGTGGATTCGAGTACAAGTAGTTCAAATCCCTAAGTTCCATGAGGATGAGCTAGGACACTAATGACTTGAACTTATCAAATCCCTGATGTACAGACTACGAAATATTCTAAGTGCTTGAAGCCCGAAGTGAAAAGTGAATAACTCCCAAAGAATTTTCGAGCTATATGAAGATGAACCGAGAGGTCTATGTTATTCACAACAGCTTGGATTTAAATCATAATCACAAAGAAAATTGAACGATAAGAGTCTTTTGTAAGGCATAAAAAGGAACTAAACTTTATTCAGAAATAAGTTTCTACTACAACCCCTCCAAAGTTCGGAGTCGACAATCTATTTACAAGAACTACGGAAGTAGATGAAAATAATTACATAACTTAAACTAACTCTCGTTGAACGAGAGTGATGATTACTTCTTGTGCTTCTTCGACTTCTTCACCTCTGTTGTCTTCTTAGACGGCTCCTCTCCTCCGCGTTTACCCTTAGTACCCTTCTTTGATGGGGGAGTGACAGCCGAATAAGTATGTGTAACATCGGTGGGTTTGGACCTGCCAGGGAGAATGATCTTCAATGGCTTGTTCAAAGGATCGTTTGGGTCCATAGCTTGAGGTTCGACCTTGAGCTTGATCGCCTCTTCCTTCTCTTTCTCAAGCTGCTCCTTCATACTCAGCTCGGATGTGTGTTCAGAGATGCCTGTAATTTCAACTTCATAACTACCATCAATGGGAGAGGAAGTCTCAGATTTATCTTCATCAAGCGCTCCGATCACTTAGGCATCTAGACCAGGAGCCTCTCCTGCATGGGTGGCTCCACTTGCTTTTTCCCTCACCTCCTTGGCGACATCGCTCCTCGGAGCAGGTTCAAGATCAGAACGACCTGCATAAAATCACGAAAAGCAAGTATTAGAATACAATAGCTTCTGGTGGAAAAAGAAAGCTCCTGGAATGTTAAAGAAAAAGAGTCGCCTATCAGGTTCCGGCAGGCTCTCAGCCGTCAAGAGGGTCTCACCCTCCGAAATGGAAGACGGAATATGGACATCAAGGCCAGGGTTCTCCGGATTATAACCAATATGCTGCTCAAATGGATCGATTATCAATCGATCGGCCGATTATGTAGGCACATAAGCTGGAGGCACGACCCCGGATGGACCGGTAATAACTTCTTTCCCTTTCTTTGAGGGGAAGCCTTTGCAATAAACAGCTTTAGCCACTGACAAGTCCGAAGGCTCATTTCCCATAAGGAATTCTTTTATCAAGGCCCCCTCATCAATCTCTTCGGTACCATGCTCGGCGTTCCTGATTTCAATTAAAGTCTCCCACGCCTCGGCCAAAGATTCAAGATAGCCGTCGCCCAAAAAAGTCAAGTCTCGATGCATGAGAACGCGGGCATTGAATTCAACAATTAGCGGGTCAAACATGCTTTTGACCTCCTCCCTACCTTCTTTTCTAGCCGCCTCAAGATGCGAGCCGTTATCCATGGACGCTATCTTCTTGCCCTCTTCACAGTCTTCACTCTTTAAAGCCTCAATTTTGGAAAGCTCGTCCTCAAGTTTTTCTTTTAAGAGTTGAGTGGCAACGATCTCATCACAGTATCGTTGTGACTCTTCTTGGGCAGCCGTTTTCTCTTCCTTCTCTCTTCGGAGATGCTCCTCAAGTTCCTTGACTCGAAGGCTGAATGCGTCCCTCTCCTTTTGGACTGAGTCCTTTTCCAAATCCAAAGCCTCACTGCATTGTACCGCCTCGTCGAGTTCTTTTTTGTGAATCGACTCCAAACGAATTACGGCTTTTACGGTGTCTCTGGCGCTCTACTGGAAGGCCTCAAGTTCGGACTTGTAAGTAGCAATCTCTTCGTCCTGAGCTTTAATGATATCTTTGTCGTCGATAGCCTCAAGCTTCAGGCGGTCGATCTTATGTTGGCGCTTCATGGAGACTTCAGAAAGTTTTTCAGCCAAAAGAACAAACATGTCGTGTTGAACATAGACGTCGTTGGTACAGGCGATGGCACTCTGCTTGACATATCCGGGAATAGGATGAATCGTCGAGAGGAATTTCAGGCCATCAAAGCAGATTTTTGGAAATTTATCTTTAAGCTCGACCAGGCTCTCCGATACTGTTGGATCTTTTGGAGGAGCAAGGGGAAGCGGCTTTGAAAGTTCAGCTCTCCTATGAGGATCTCGAGACTGTCGAGTGGAAAAGGAATCGGGGTATTGGTCCCGAGGGACATTAGATTGCGACCCCTTATGGCCACGCTTATCTTTGCTTTGCTCCGGGTGAGAAGAGGTATCCTGGTAGTATTTTGGCTGATAGTAAGTTTTCTTCCAAGATGACGAGTCCCGGGAATGATAATCTTTATCACCGTCACCATCTCTGTCCCGACGTTTTCCGAAACCCGAATCCCGTCCAGGTTGATAAAAGATAGACGAACCACGAAGGTGATCGAATCCGTGTGAACGCCCCATGTCACGTGCACAGAATTTAGATAACAATGAATTAGCAAAGTGTAGCGTGACGAAAATCTAAGTGTAAATTGAAGTGCAACTGTTCGTGTATGTCCTAGTGTTTCCCCTCGATGGACCATTTGCTTTGATAATAGGAGTTTTTTCTCCCTGACTTTGGGTTAGAGCGCCTACATCGCCTCTGGTGGGCGAATGAAGTTTAAATGCTTCCGGATCATCAAAATCGTAATTAAGAAGATCGTCGGGTATGGAGAGGTTCGATAGGCCCTTTAAAGAACTTTCTAAGTGTTGTAAAGAAGCCTCTTTCTCCATTGGAATGAGCGTAACTTTTGATGTTCCGCCAACCTTCTCCTTCCTAATCTTGTATGTCAATCCCTTTTTCCTCTTCGAAGGGGAAGATGACGTTTCGATGTCAGGCACTTCGACTATCGGATCCGGAGTAGGACCCACATTCGCATCCTATGCTTCGGGTTTTTCATTCTCTTTAATTTCCCCTCTTCCGGTGCGTCAGGGGTGTGACGTGCTGATGACTCGGCTAATTTTTTTCCCTTACCGGATGCGGGCCTCGGTATGGAGACGGCCTCAGGAAGGCTTATCTAACAACCGTCCGCAAACAGTCCGAATCTCGATAGTGACTCATTTGAAATGAGAGTTTGGATATCCCGTTCCTCGGCAGGAAGAGCTCTAATGGCTTCGACGGCTTCAGAATACCCGCGACCATCAGGGAGTGGATTGATACCTGAGAAGATGAAAAAAGAATTAGAAAAGGCATGGCTTTGACCAAGTATGAATATCAATCCAGAGAAAAGACTTACTTCGTTCAAGCTATCTCCTCGCGAAACTAGAAGGGCAACGCACATAGAACCATTCCTGTTTGTACAGGGAAAATTTGCTCCACGCCTCGGTTAAAATCTGGCATTTGTGGTGCGGGTCAAGGAACACAAAGGAAGGGCTATCTCTCCACTTCTTGATCACATATATATCTGATGTCGCTCGAAGTTGGAGGCCTAGAGAGGACGGTCATGAAAAGGATATAGGTCCCGTAGATGAACGCGTGGCCGTCCGGGTGTAGTTGCGACGGGGCAATGTCGATGTATTACAGCACGTCCCGAAGAAATAAGTTAAACGGTGGCACACTGCGGACCCAGAACATAAACTTATTTCATGCAGTATATCCAACTAGGGGCAGGTGTGGACAATCGTGCCCCGATGGAACCAACACGTCGTCGAAAGGTATTCCATGGATAGAGCATATTTGTCGGAGCGCAACTTCATTGACCTGCGAAGCTTGTGAATCGACCGGGTTGTCCAAGAAAATTGATGCCTCCAGGACATCGGGGGCTAAGTTATGTGCAGGGGAGGTTGATGGATTTGAAACATCTGCGACTTCTTATTGGTAGGATGGTCCCGGTCTATCTGAAATCGTGGCGGAGCTGGATTTCCTAGACATCTCCGATAAATATTGAATTTGGTAGAGCAACTGTGCGAACTATACTTGAAAAATGATTGACATTAGACTTAACAACGTAAGTATTACCCCCGTGTGGTGTGTGAACTAGTGCAATCATTCGTGTTTTAGTGCTGAAAAATTATAAGTCATAGAATTAATAATATAAAGTTGAGCTTTGAACTGTCGCCTTCGAAGACCGTCATCGCTGACCATCTTCGAAAACCAGACTTGCGATGCTTTTAATTTTGGACTCGGACATTGGCACTGCGAGTTAAAAGCTTTTATCTGTTCTTGTCGATTTAAGTTTAGGCTTGTGGTTATTGAAACTGGGAAGTAATCAGTCTAGAGTAATTTGATATGCTAGTATGCTGGGGTCCTTGTCCTTGTTTTTATTATATGATTAGGCAAGCTGAATAAGTGTTTGGTCTAAGTACTGGTTCGCTTAAAGTATGGTTCGGCACTCATGATTGTTTGGCCTAAGTACCGGTTCGGCTAAAGTATGGTTCAACACTAATGATTGTTTGGCCTAAGTGCTGTTCGGCTAAAGGATGGTTCAACATTCATGATTGTTTGGCCTAAGTATTGTTCGGCTGAAATATCGTTCGGCCAAACTATCGTTCGGTCGAAACACTGCTCGGCCGAAGTAACGTTCGACATCCTATCTAATTCATACTTCCTCCCTAACCTTCCACCCCACTGCTCGGCATGTGGTGAGTCATTCCAAACTAAAGTTACGCCGAGCCCAACGCTCGGCACTTCGTCCTTAACAACGGCTTTATTTCTCTTTTCTTCCTCCATCCATACTGAACGAACCATACTGATCGACATTATAGCCAATTCCTACTCCTCTTCTATTCTTTCCATCCGAACTCATTCGGCATAGGAGAACCATGCTGAACCACAATACATCCCCCATCAACTCCCTCACGTGCTCATCTCTGGCCACTTCTCCTGTCCACCACATCATCTAGCCCTACAAGCCATCCTAATCGGAGTTCGACTGTTTCATCCATGCAACACCTATCGGCTACGGTTCTAATCTACGAACTTGAGCCTCGTTTTAAAAACTTTTTCAGTTATGGAGAGGATTTAGATAGAAGAATCGATACCTAGTTTGTAGATCGAGACTTAGGAAGGATTGTTAAATCTTTGGAGGCCGTTAACAGGCGAGGTTTGCAAGTACAAGGTAGCGGAGGTAAAAAGTGAAAAAAGAAGAAGATGGAGAATGCCAGGTTTTATAGAGAAGAAGGGAAGTTGAAGAGACTATGACAGGTAGAACCGGTCATGGCGATATCGTTCGGCATCGGCTATCTTGGTTCGTTCGACATCCCGGGTGCTCGTCTTAAGCTAGGTTGTTCGACATTCGCGTTACATCCGGCATACACCACCTCACCTGATATTCTCAAGAAAGCACCTCCAAGAAAAATAAGCCAAGGTTCGAAGCGAAGTACTGAGGGCACGTAATTCAAAGCGCATCACATCCGGCCACGTGATACACTTTGGGGGGGCAGGTGTTTCCTGGAGACTTGACCAGGCAATGAAGTTCTCGGCATTAGCACACCGTTCGGCATTTATGGGTCGTTCACCATCCGTACCGTTCGGCCCAATTGGATTGGTCGGTGTCTCATATCGTTCGGCATCGAAGAAGCGCTCGGCATTGGAAAATGGTTCGGCAGTCAAAAGTGTTCGACATTAGCAGAACGCTCAGCATAATGGAGCGCTCGGCATCTAAAGGACATTCGAAACATAAGGTACGTTCGGCATCCATGAACGTTCGGCATACCAAGGACGTTCGGCATACCAAGGATGTTCGGCATAAGATCGTTCGGCATCCAAAGATTGTTCGGCCTCCCGAGAATGTTCGGCAGCCAAAGACTGTTCGTCATTCTTCCAATCTCGAACGGCTTCGATTGTTGCTCGGCCTACTCTTTCCGCACAATACCTCATATCGTTCGGCATGAAGACAACGGTTCGGCATTTGGCCGTTCGGTGTGTAGGGATCGACATACAGAGCCTACTCCATTTGGACCAAGGTATTCAGCAATCAGGCCCACTAGGGAATTCCAACCCACTTTTGCCTATAAATAGAGAGGCAGAGGCACAGTGAAAATGATCAGTTCTTTGAGAACACTGGGAAAACTCTGCCACATACAATATTCACTCAAGACTTAATCTTTTTACTTTGCAATTATATTCAAGTAATTGGAAGAGGATAGTATCTGTAATTAACTATCAAGGAAAGTAATAGAAATCAACTTCAGAGTGGACGTAGGTAGTCACGTCGTGCCACTATAAATTTGTTGTTCTTGTCCTTTGCATTTAGATTCGCATATTGTTTTCTGTTTTAATTTACTATCTTCATTAATCTCTCTACACAATCTTTCTTAAGGGTGTTAGTAACCAATTTTGGTTCTAACAATATATATCCTACATATACATATATATATATCTAGACAAGAATATTAGTATTTATATTTTATAACAAGTCCTAAGGTTATTGTCATCAAAACCATCATCTTAAGAACTAAACCAAGCTCAAGATAAGTACTGCTTAGCACCCTCAAATAGATGGGCAGACAGAGAGAGTCAATAAGGTACTTGAGAATTTGTTAACGGCTTATGTGCTAGACTTTGGTGGATCTTGGGAAGAACACCTACACTTAGTTAAGTTTTCCTATAATAACAGCTATCAAACTAGTATAGGAATGGCACCTATCGAAGCTTTGTATGGAAGGCCATGCAAATCACCAGCATGTTGGTTGGAAACCAGAAACAAGTTAGTTTTAGGACCAGAGCTGGTAAGTGTGACGACAGAGAAGATTGATTTTATCTGAGGTAGGATGAGGGAAGCTCGGTCTAGATATAAGAATTAGCAGATAAGAAGCGAAAGGATCTAAAGTTCTCTGTTGGAGATAAGGTTTCATTAAAATGTCACCATTGAAACATATGGAACGATTCAAAGAGTCATGGAAATTAGCACTGGGATATGTTGACCCGTTCCCAGTTATAGAAAGGATCGGAAAGCTCGCATATAGAGTAGAGTTGCCGAGCGGTTTGGCAGGTGTCCATAATGTGTTTCAAATATCTCACCTTCAAAAGTATATGCATGATCCAGAGACTATTATTCCTCCAACTATGTTGGAAGATTTAATGTAAAACTGAATTTGACTTTTGTTTGACAACCCGTTGGGGTTGTAGCAAGAGATGAGAAGAAGTTAAGGAACAAGATAGTCAAGTTGGTGAAAGTTCAGTGGAGCGACAACTAGAAGGACTATACTTAGGAAATACAAGACATGATTAGAGATACTTATCATGATCAGTTGTACGGGTATGTCCTATATTTGCTTTATATAGACTGTTCTCTAGTCAGATAGGCTAGCATGGTAGTTAGGAGATGTTATATATGATTGCTATGTTTAGTATTTAGTCCTTGCTAAATTTTGGGATAAAATTCTTTAAGGATGGTAGCTTATAACACCCTTGATTTTAAATAATATTATTCAGGAGATTTAATTAGAATAAATAGAATAATGTAAAGACTAGAGTGATAAGGGGATTGAGAATTGAAAATTTAATGGAGGCTGTGCCTTAACTAAATGAAATCATGAGAATGAGTTTATAAAATAGCTTTATAAGTTAACTACTCAAGAGAATAAGGCAAGGTTATTATTGGAATAGCCGTATATAACCCCATAACCCCTAAACCCTTACCTCATTTTCATTATCATACTTTCATAAAACAAAAAAAAGGAGACCAAGGTCGGCCATAACCATAAGAGAAAAGGAGTTCAAAAATATTTAGAAGTAAAGATTCAAGCTAGGAAGATTAAAACAAGAGCAAATCTCAAGTCCTTTATCCAAAACAAGGTGAGTAATAATCTAAACCATCCCATATATCTTTTTAAGAACATCTTAATTTCGAGTTTAAGGTTTTAAAACCGTTTGGGTGATTTGAATGATGATATGTTTTGATTATATGTCATGTTTGATTTAAACAAGTATGTTTGTAAAAAGGTTCGATTCGATTTTAAGGTAAAATCATGTAAAATGGGTTTCAAATGCCATGTGGATTTAATACGCTATGTAAAACATTATTTTAGAGATGGGTTTAAATTTTCATAATATTCCAAGCTATGGATAATTTATTATGAATTTTGAATGGAAGAAATAGACAATTCGGGTTAAAATTAATTACGGCAATTATATAGAGTATTGGGCCCGACATTTATATATGTTAGAAAAAATATTAAAAGTTAATTAAGATGAATTTTTAAGATTTTTCCTAAGTGATTTACTATGGAAATTAAATTAATTAGGTTTGAGGACTTAAACGTCTTAATTGTTTTATTAAAGCTGTGATAAACCGGAATTTTGCGCAATATCAATTTAATAATCTGCATTCACAATTTAAATTGATTTGATAATCTTGATTTATAAGTTTTGAATTAATTTAATAATCTTCTTTTAATAAATATTTAACTGGTGAATTTTATCTTTAAAAAAAGCTAATAAAATGTTTTCTTTTTATAATGTATATGTGTGTGTGTGTGTATTACAAATAGATAAGCTTTGGTTTGAAATTTAATAAATAAATGAAATCTTGTTTTAAAATTTTAATATACATTTTGATAATTTGGAAATTATGATTAAATTTAATATAAAGCTTTTCAAAGCTATTTAATAAATAACTATATAGTTTTAAGTACTTAAGGTAAATGATTAATTGTTTAAATTATATATTAGCTTAAGTTTAAATTTAAATAAAAGGCTTATTCTATTTTCTTTTTAAATATTACTTGATAAATATGATCTGTAATTAGATATGAAAGTTTAAAATACAATTTACATATAAAACATTAATTCATTTAAGTAAGATAAGTAATAAGTAATCTACAATATCTTTTATAAATTATTTATTACTGATAAATGTGTTATTTTCAAATAATATTAATAAATATATAGATATAGATAGGTTTTAAAGACAATATAATTACTATTTTTAAATTGAATGTGTTGATATAAATTAGCTTTAAATTGAATTTTTGAATTGAATTTGGATTTGAATTTGAATTAATTTTGAAATTCAAAAGATTTAAACATTTTTAAAATATTTGGATAAACTTTTATTTACATATAATTTGTTTAATTACATTTTCTTTAAATGAAATTCACATGTACATTTACATAAGAATAAAAAATTAAGTAAAATCTTTTATTTACATTTAAATAAGGATTAAATATTTAATTAACAAGTGCTAATATATTAAGTAACCATAGTCACATGTGTCATGAAATGAATAAATGTATATGACAAATGTTGTGAAATTAGACAAGAGACATATTTTGTTTCTAATTTTTCTTCTATTTTTAAAAAAAAAAGCATTTTAACTTATAAAACACATTGCTTCTCACTCTCATTCTTCTTTTCTATTCTTCAAACTCGAAGTTAAGATAAAAACTTCAGCTGAATCAAAATTCAAAACAAAATCAGTAACCAAATTGCCTCAGACCAAAAATCATGTTCAAATCAAAATTTTTAATCATCCTTTTTAAACCAAAATCAGCCCGCATTCTTCAATCTGTACATTTTCAAAGATCTGTGCAAAACATCTTCCTCAAACCAATAGCCTGCATTTTTCAAAATCGTTAACCTAAGCATCTGCATTTTTAAACCTGAGAACAACAAAAGCATGCAAAGCATTTTCAAAATCAAAAGGGTGCATGCATTTTCTTCAAAATGGAGTTTGTGTGAGCAAGCAAGATTTCAGCACATATTCAATGAAGCAAACTCAACATTATTCAATTAAAGCAAGTAGAATCTAGAAATCAATGAAGTCATCTCTGCAAGTTTTTATAGCAAGCAACTCAAGTTTTAAATCAAATTCAAAGAAGATAAGGCATTTCGGTTTTAAAAGGTTTCAAAAGAAATTTCAAATTGGTGCTCTGTTCTTCATTTCCAAATCTGGTGAGTAACATCACTTTTAAAAATTTAAGTATAAATATGTTGCTTGATTTTTCTAGAAATAACTATGTTGTGTGAATACTTATGAGTGCATTTTTTTGTGTGTGTTTGTCTATATATATATATATGTGTGTGTGTGTGTGTGTGTGTGTGTATATGAATGTATATAGTTTTGCGCATGCTGCTATGTATTTTAGCTTTTCTGTTTTAGTTTCCAGAATTAAGTTTTATTAAAAAAATTCATATCCTCTTGAACTAAATGATGTTAGAACTTAAGATTTAAACAAAATTTGTTTGTTTAGTTATAAAGTAAGATTTAAAATTATAATTTAGCCAAAATTTAATCTGAAATGGCTTTGGAAACAAAAAATGGACAGACAAGAATTAGTTTGATTGAAAATTCAAACTTTGTAAATCATTGATTCAGGATTATAAATCGAATACTTATTCAAAAACTTGATTTTTAAAACTAAAATTATAATTTTTAGTTCGGGAACGAGTAAGCAGTTCTGGGTTGATCTGAAAATGGGAATTGGGTGTTTTCTGGTGATCTGCTTGATCGTAGAGGTCGGGATCTTCAGTGTTGATGGAGGAATGATCAGAGGATCGGGGAAAATTGCCAGCAAGTGAATCAAAGCACGGTGGTGGTGGTGGTGGTTGATTTTTGATGTCTGTTACCCTAGTTTTAACAAGGTTCGATATTTTGATCATCGTGACATTCCTAGTTGATCGAGTTCAACAAGACTCAGAGAGATGGTAGAGGAGAAGTGGGCGATAGAGTAGCCAGAGTTGCAGACTCTCTGATGGTCGGTGATGCATTGACGAGGTGGTTCCAGGTTTCATGTGTTGTTTCCAGGTTTTGGTTCCAGGTTTGGTTTGAGCACTCGAATTCAATTTCGAGTTTAGGAGGTTGATCTGATGATCGAGATAGAGTGTAAGAGTGATTGCCGATGTGGGAAGATCATCGTTGATGATCAGAGTTGAACAGCGCCACCATGCATATGCACGGTGCACTGCTTGTTTTTCTGGTGAGTTTGGTTTGAAGGGGAGCAGTGTACTCGGGTTTTTATCGAGTAGTTCGAAAATTTATTCGAAGATTTTAGGTTTTGACTCGAAGCAATTTGAGGGCGGCTCGGGTAAAATGATGTGTTATAGTTTTTAAAAGAAAACCTGTCTGTTTTTAAGTTTTTAAATTGATTTTAAAATTTTGAAAGCAAGACTTAAATAAGTTTTAAATCTAAGTTTAAATCTAGATTCAAATCTAAATTTGTATCCTAGTTTTAAAATAAAAGAAAATTTTTAAAATTTAAAATTGTTTTAAACTACATTGAATGTTTAAAGTATATTTTTAAATTGTTTGAATTTAAAAATGAAATTTTAAAATGTAAAGTAAAGTTTTAAATCAAAGTTTAATCTAGAATCAAATTTAGTTTGTATCATAGTTTTGAATAAAAGAGAGTTTTTAAATCTAAAATGTTTAAACAACTTTGAATGTTTAAAGTGTATTTTAAATTGATTTGAGTTTAAAATGAATTTGGTTTAAAAATTCTTTTAAATTTATTCTATAAGGTACGTATTTCTTTAACATGAGATTTTAAAAGGATTTTAAATTGTAAAATTGTATTCATTTTAAATTTTAATTTTAAAATGAAATTTAAAAAGTAAATTTGAAAGTAAATTGTTTTTAAATGCTTTGTTAATGATAATATCATAAGTAAAAAATGTTTTTATCTTAAAGTTAATAAATATTTAATGACTTGTGATTCATTAAATATTAAGGTAATTAAAAAGAATAATTAATTAATTTAATTAATTAATAAGTTGGATTAATTAATTAAGTAATTAAGGATTTGAATTTAATTAATTAAGGTTTAAGTTAATTAATTAAGGTCAACTAATTGGAAAATAAGATCATTAATTAGATAAGTTAAGATTTTTAATTAATGATTAGAAATTAATTAATCAAGTAATTAAAGATTAATTAAGTTACAGTTAAGCACTTAATTAACTAAATAATTAAGGATTAATTAATTGGTTGTTAAAGATAAATTAATTTGTAATTAATAATGATTAATCTAAGTTTAATTACTTAAGAAAAGTAATTAAAGAATTATTAATAGTTAATGAAGGTCATTAACTTGAGATTATTAAGTAATTAATTAATGTGATAAATTTTAATAATTAATTAAGGATAATCATTTATGGAATTGTTTAAGTAAAATTACTTACTGAAAGTAATTAAAGGAATTAATTACTCGATGTAATTAATTAAAGTAATGTGATTAGTTTAAGTTAAGTAATTATGTTTAATTAATTTCAGATAATCACTGGATGATTGGTTAAGCATAATTACTTAATGTAATTAACGAAGTGTAAGTACTTAGTGAAGTAATTAGTAATGATAATTACAGTATGTAATCAGTTGAAGATTGAAAGTAATTTTGGATTTAATTACTTTGTGTAATTAATCAAGGGATTAATTGAGGATAAATAATTAAGGAGTAATTAATTTATTGATGAAGTAATTAAGGGTAGTTAATTACTGAATGAGATTAATCAAGAGTTATTAATAAAATGAATTAATTAAAGATTAATTACTTAATGTAATTAATTTAATCAACTGAAAAAGTAATTAGGGATCATTAATTAATATAATTAATGATGTAATTAAGGGTTGATTAACTAAGATTAATTAATAAAAAATGAAGTAATTAATTAATGTAATTAATTAAAAATTAATGTAATTAATTATAATTAACTAATTAATGAAGTAATTAAAGGATTAATTACTGTATTTTATTAAGAATAATTAATTTATGAAAGTAATTAAAGGATAATTACTTGAATGTAATTAAAGGATAATTAATCAGGAATGATTAATTAAGGTGGGCAATTAAAGGATAATTAATTAATTGATTTGTATTTAATTAATGGTTTTGTAAGCAAGATTTATAATGATAAAGTAATTAATTTAATTTACTTTAAATTAAATTAATTAGAGATAAAGTAATTGATTTGACTCATTTTAAATTAATTATAGTGTGATAAATTAATCCTTGCTTATGTATGGATGGACGATATTGATTGCTTGAATGGTTTGAGATCTCAGATATGAGATAAGTAATGCTGTGTGATATGGCTGCTTTGGTTGAAGTGTGATGATAATGTGAATTATCTATTTATGATGATAATGTGGATTATCTGTTTGTGATGATAATGTAGATTATTTATTGTGATATTGTGAATTATCTATTTGTGCGAATATAAATAATAGAATTGAATTGTTTTAAACTTTAAAACAACTTGGAACTAAAGGATGGCGTTTTGGATTTCGATGAGACCGGGATCAGGTTTCTAGATTTGGATATCCGAAAACCACATCGATCCATATTAACGATAGGACTTGAATATCAAGTGAAGATGAAGATTCAGAGTGCAAGGGTTATCGTCATTAACTCTGAGGGTGATTCCAAAAGAGTGTAACGAGATAATGCCTTCGGTTTCGCTCGAACCCGAAACGAACTTGTATGGATTGAATTCTTTCAGAATATCGTCAGGTGGATGATGAGCATTCTAATATAGATGTGTTCTACAAAGGTAATCGTAGCCTCAAGCCTCATCAACCGAGAATGGCTAAAACGTGGGAGGTGCAGCAAGGCTAAGTGGGTCATGCCCAAGTAGGACAAGATTTTTCCCCTGTCTAGAAGTCCCTTTTATTTCGGCTGTGTGGGCAGTTGGGTTGCGACCAACTGCAGGGTTGTCTGGATCGGGACTATCCAGTAAGGGATGGTTCCGGCCTTGTGTTGTAGGGGATTGGGAGTAACCCTCGGTACGGTGATCTAGGCCACGTACTGTGACGGACGGTAGCCCAGTAGCCCTGCCATTGTAAGGAATCCAAACTGCAATAAGTGTCGTACATTTTAGTTGTGCCCAACTACGTTCGAACGTGAGATGTAAGCATTCTAGCTATTTCTGTATTTTACTTGAAAACCCTAGACCCCATTATAATATCACTGGATTTCCTAGCAAATGTTTTGGTTAGCGTAAGGTAAAAACTTACCCATGTTTATGTGTGGGGAGTCTTACGTGATACATTTTGTTTTCAAAGGTTTTCAAAGTTAAGCAACTTTAACCTGTTACTCACACCAGACCCATGTCTGATCCGGAGTTTATCTTATGTTTTCTTAAACTCTTGGGTACTCAAATTTTTACGAGTAGCCAAGGGATTCAGGTTAGCTTGGACGAATCATGGAGGAGCAATGGAGTAGGAGGATTCAGCATTATAGATATGTATAATGGTCCGATGTGTTGGTTTCTCTGTGTTGTATATTGAGATGTAATAACTAGACAAGTGTTTATAATTGTCTAATATGTGATGTATATTCTTTGTAACTCTAATAATGGTTGTATACTATGTAATACTTATGTTATTAATATAATTTATTCGTTCCGCTGTTGAGATTCTGATGTTGTTTAGTTCTTTCTTCTCTATCTTTTCTCTTCTCTATCCCTTTCTTTCTTAATAATGATGTGTCATTCTGTGGAATGAACGGCGGGTCATTATAGTGGTATTAGAGCGCTAGGTTGAGTGAATACTTAGGCTTTGGAGTGATTTCTTTCTTGAGAAAGCGTATTTGTAATTTTGATATATACGTATGTATGTATGTATGTATGTATGTATGTATGTATGTATGTATGTATGTTTATTTATTTATTTCTACCTATTTATTGGGTTACCTGTTCGGGTTTTCCAATATGAGTTCTAAAGGTAGATGGGGTAGTGGTGTGTAGCACGACTACCAATGAAAGGAGTCTGAGCGATTGAGATTGGAAGTATCTATCGAGACTGTAGACCTAATACCGCCTCGAGTGCGCTTTGCAGTGCCGTAAGGATTTCATCGATCTCTGAAGGAAACCAGTTAAGGTTCGGGGTTCGTCTTTGAAGTGCAAGTATGGATCTGTCGGTTGAGCAGAAATGGGCGATGGTATTTTGGTAACCTCAGGAAGTAGTAGTTGTGTGATGAGATGCAGTGACTATGGACTATTTCCAAAGATGTTTCTTTGGAACAAGTTTAAGGAACTATGTCTGCTTCAGTATTGCGGTTGAGTTCGCATGGTGTTGTGCTTGGCTTTGAGGCCCAAGTTTCTTGAGGAGATGTCTGCCCATCTCTAGGATCTGCGTGGGTTGGATGATATGGCTTTGTGGTCCGAAGAGCTTTGTATTAGGAAGTCTTTGGCATCTAGGTCAGCAGTGTAGCTCGGAGTGTACTATGTACTAGCAGGTAGGTCTTTTGGCTAAGCAGTTTTCTAGAGGTGGAGTTCAGAAGCAGCAGAGTATATCATTTCCTTCAATGTATTGGCTAGATAAGCATAAGCTGTTCTGTTTGGTAAAGGGAGAACGGTTTTCTTTGGATTAGGCAGGGTTGATCGCAAAAGTGACTTGTGATAGTTTAATTGTTCTCTTGGGTTATCTTTTGCTTGGGATTGAGGCTTATCTATGGTATGGAAGTTGTCAAAGATTTTTTTCGAATGTCTTCAGAGAGGTTAGAGGTTTGTTCGCATCTGGAGATTGAGTTTTCTTATCGACTGGATCCCAGAAGTAATACCGGTGGTTCAGCTTAGTAGAAGGATGGTTCCTTGAGATAGGATTTAGGTAAAGCACTCAGGTTTTGGTGGAACTTCTGAGTTTTCTTTTATGGATTTGCTGAACCGCGTCTTCTGTGATGTGTCGGCCTAGTCTGTGCTCGTGTTCATCATCAACATTTTTATCTACCCTAGATCAGAGTCGTGCAGCGGAAGCAGTTTGGGAGTGCATCTGTTTTGTCTTCTCCGGATAGGAGAAGTAAGTTCAGTCTTCTGATGTTTGTGGGGTGGAGTTTGTTCTTGATTTTGGTTGATCGTGAGAGGATCATTTTGTTGGGTTGTTTTTGGTCTAGTTTGTTTCTAGAGGCATCAGTGAAGGTTAAGCTGATCAGGAAGGATATAGGCAGCCCAAGATAGTACGAAGAGTTTTGAGGATAAGAGACGGAGGAATTTGGATTTCAAAGTCAGAGATTTGATTTTGGATGAGTTTTTTCCGATCCAAGGAGCTATGAGATTTGGTAAGAATGGGAAGCTAGCTCCAAGGTATTGGATTTTTCTGTATTCTTGTGAGGATCAGTGCCTTGGTTTTCAGGAGTTGAATTACCAGTTTGGAAGACTGGGATTCAATGTGTTTCACGTATCTTTAAAGGAGTACGAGTATGATCTATCTCTGGTTATGGAACCAACAGTTCAGGAAGATTTGGTTGTTGAGTCAGACTTGTGTGTGGTCTGATTTCCTGTTTAGTTTTTGAGATCTAGATGAGTAGGAGCTCCGTAGCTTAGTAGTAGCTAGTTTAGATTCTATAGAGCGAGTATTCCGATATTTATACGTGGGAAGTACTATGCAGAATTTTGTCTGGATAGTTAGATTGTTTGATTGAGTGATTTGGTTGCTATGGTTATTAGCATATGATTCATAAGATGTGTGATTTAATATTAAAATCTTAAATAGATTATTAAATTACCGTTGCTTTTAAATTTCAGGGATGAAATTCTTTTAAGGGGGAGGAATGCGATAACCTGGAATTTTGGGAAATATCAATTTAATAATATATATTAATAATTTAAATTGATTTGATAATCTTGATTTATAAGATTTGACTTAATTCAATAATCTTCTTTTTAATAAATATTTAACTAGTGAATTTTATCTTTCAAAAAAGCTAATAAAATGTTTTCTATATATAGTGTATATATATTTATGTGTGTATTGTAAATACATAAGCTTTGGTTTGAAATTTAATAAATAAAATAAAATCTTGTTTTAAAATTTTAATTTACATTTTGATAATTTGGAAATTATGATTAAATTTAATATAAAGCTTTTCAAAGCTATTAAATAAATAGCTACATAGTTTTAAATACTTAAAGTAAATGATTAATTATTCAAATTATATCTTAGCTTTAGTTTAAATTTAAATAAAAGGTTTATTTTATTTCATTTTTAAATATTACTTGATAAATATGATTTGTAATAAGATAAGAAAGTTTAAAATACAATTTACATATAAAACATTAATTCATTTAAGTAAGATAAGTAATAAGTAATCTATAATATCTTTTATAAATTATTTATTATTGATAAATGTGTTATTTTCAAATAATATTAATAAATGTATAGATGTAGATAGGTTTTAAAGACAATAGAATTACTATTTTTAAATTGAATGTGTTGATATCAATTAGCTTTAAATTGGACTTTTGAATTTAAGTTGGATTTGAATTTGAATTAATTTTGAAATTCAAAAGATTTAAACATTTTTAAAATATTTGGATAAACTTTTATTTACATATAATTTGTTTAATTACATTTTATTTAAAAAGAAATTCACATTTACATTTACATAGGAATATAAAAATTAAGTAAAAACTTTTATTTACATTTAAATAAGGATTAAATTTTTAATTAACAAGTGCTAATATGTTAAGTAACCATAGTGACATGTGTAATGAAATGAATAAATGTATATGACAAATGTTGTGAAATTAGACAAGTGTCAAATTTTGTTTTTAATTTTTCTCTTATTTTAAAAAAAACTCATTTTAACTTGTAAAACACATTGCTTTTCACTATCATCTTCTTTTCTATTCTTCAAACTCAAAGTTAAGATAAAAACTTCAGCTGAATCAAAATTCAAAACAAAATCAGTAACCAAATTGCCTCAAACCAAAAATCATGTTCAAATCAAAATTTGTAATCATCCTTTTTAAACCAACATCAAGCCTGCATTCTTCAACCTGTACACTTTCAAAGATCTCTGCAAAACATCTTCCTCAAACCACTAGCCTGCATTTTTCAAAATCATAACTTAAGCATCTGCATTTTTAAACCTGAAACAACAAAAGCATGCAAAGAATTTTCAAAATAAAAAGGGTACATGCATTTTCTTCAAGCTGGAGTTTGTCTGAGCAAGCGAGATTTCAGCACATATTCAATGAAGCAAACTCAACTTTATTCAATTAAAGCAAGTAGAATCTGGAAATCAATGAAGTCATGTCTGCAAGTTTTTATAGCAAGCAACTCAAGTTTTAAATCAAATTCAAAGAATCTAAGGCATTTTAGTTTTAAAAAGTTTCAAAAGCAATTTCAAATTGGTGCTCTGTTCTTCATTTCCAAATCAGGTGAGTAACATCACTTTTAAAAATTGAAGTATGAATATGTTGCTTGATTTTTCTAGAAATAACTATGTTGTGTGAATACTTATGAATGCATTTTTTGTGTGTATATATATATGTATGTATGTATATATGAATGTATATAGTTGTGTGCATGTAGCTGTGTATTTTAGCTTTTGTGTTTTAGTTTCCAGACTTAAGTCTAATTCCAAAATTTCGTATCCTCTTAAACTAAGTGATGTTAGAACTTAAGATTTAAAAAAAATTTGTTTGTTTAGTTATAAAGTAAGATTTAAAATTATAATATAGCCAAAATTTAATCTGAAATGGGTCTGGAAACAAAAAAGGGACAGGCAAGAATTAGTTTGATTGAAAATTCAAACTTTGTAAATCATTGATTCACGATTATAAATCGAATACTTATTCAAAAACTTGATTTTTAAAACTAAAATTATAACTTTTAGTTTGAGAATGAGTGAGCAGCTCTGGGTTGAACTAAAAATGAGAATTGGGTGTTTTCTGGTGATCTGCTTGATCGTAGAGGTTGGGATCTTTAGTGTTGATGGAGGAATGATCGGAGGATCGGGTAAAATTGCTAGCAAGTGGATCAAGGCACGGTGGAGGTGGTGGTTGATTTTTGAAGTTTGTAGCCCTGGTTTTAACTAGGTTTGGTATTTTGATCATCGTGGCATTCCTAGTTGATCGAGTTCAACAAGACTTAGAGAGATGGTAGAGGAGATATGGACAATAGAGTATCCGAAGTTGCAGACTCTCTGATGGTCAATGATGCGTTGACGAGGTGGTTCCAGGTTTCATGTGTTATTTCCAGGTTTTAGTTCCAGGTTTGGTTTGAGCGCTCGAATTCAATTTCGAGTTTAGGAGGTTGATCTGATGATCGAGATAGAGTGTAAGATTGATTCGCGATGTGGAAAGATCATCATTGATGTTCAGTGTTGAACGGGGCCACCGTCCATGTGCACGGTGCACTGCATGTTCTTTTGGTGAGTTTGGTTTGAAGGGGAGTAGTGTACTTGGGATTTCTCGAGTAGTTCGAGAATTTGTTCAAAGATTTTTAGGTTTTGACTCGAAGCAATTTAAGGGTGGCTCGGGTAAAATGATGTGTTACAGGTTTTAAAAGAAAACCTGTCTGTTTTTAAGTTTTTAAATTGATTTTACAAATTTGGAAGCAAGATTTAGATAAGTTTTAAATCTAAGTTTAAATCTAGATTCAAATCTAAATTTGTATCCTAGTTTTGAAATAAAAGAAAATTTTTAAAATTTAAAATTGTTTTAAACAACTTTGAATATTTAAAGTATATTTTTAAATGGTCTGAATTTAAAAATGAAATTTAAAAATGTAAAGTAAAGTTTTAAATCAAAGTTTAATCTGGAATCTAATTTAGTTTGTATCATAGTTTTGAAATAATAGAAAGTTTTTAAATCTAAAATGTGTAAACAACTTTGAATGTTTAAAGTGTATTTTAAATTGATTTGAATTTAAAATGAATTCGGTTTAAAAGTTCTTTTAAATTTCTTTTATAAGTTATGTATTTCTTTAAAATGAGATTTTAAAAGGATTTTAAATTGTTTTTAAACTTTGTTAAAGTTAAAATTGTATTCATATTAAATCTTAATTTTAAAATGAAATTTAAAAAGTAAATTTAATAAGTAAGAAATGTTTTTACCTTAAAGTTAATAAAGGTTTAATGATTTATGATTCATTAAATTATTAAGGTAATTAAAAAGAATAATTAATTAATTTAATTAATTAATAATTTGGATTAATTAATTAAGTAATTAAGGATTTGAATTTAATTAATTAAGGTTTAAGTTAATTAATTAAGGTTAATTAATTGGAAAATAAGATCATTAATTAGATAAGTTAAGATTTTTAATTAATGATTAGAAATTAATTAATCGAGTAATTAAAGATTAATTAAGTTACAATTAAGCACTTAATTAATTAAATAATTAAGGATTAATTAATTGGTTGTTAGAGATAAATTAATTTGCAATTAATAATTATTAATCTAAGTTTAATTACTTAAGAAAAGTAATTAAAGAATTGTTAATAGTTAATGAAGGTCATTAACTTGAGATTATTAAGTAATTAATTAATGTGATTAATTTTAATAATTAAGTATATTAATTAATTAAGGATAATCATTTATCGAATTGTCTATGTAAAATTACTTAATGAAAGTAATTAAAGGAATTAATTACTCAATGTAATTAATTAAAGTAATGTGATTAGTCTAAGTTAATTAATTAAGTTTAATCAATTTAAGATAATCACTGGATGATTGGTTAAGCATAATTGCTTAATTTAATTAATGAAGTGTAATTACTTAGTGAAGTAATTAGTAATGATAACTACAGGATGTAATTAATTGAAGATTGAAAGTAATTTTGGATTTAATTACTTTGTGTAATTAATCAAGGGATTAATTTAAGATAATTAATTAAGGAGTGATTAATTTATTGATGAAGTAATTAAGGGTAGTTAATTACTGGATGAGATTAATCAAGAGTGATTAATAAATGTGGTTTAATTAAAGATTAAATACTTAATGTATTAATTTAATTAATTAAATAAGCAATTAGGGATCATTAATTAATCTAATTAATGATGTAATTAAGGGTTGATTAATTAAGATTAATTAATCAAAAATATAGTAACTAATTAATGTAATTAATTAAGGATTAATGTAATTAATTATAATTAATTAATCAATGAAGTAATTAAAGGATTAATTACTGTATTTGATTAAGAATAATTAATTTATGAAATTAATTAATAATTACTTGAATGTAATTAAAGGATAATTAATCAGGAATGATTAATTAAGGTGGGTAATTAAAGGATAATTAATTGATTGATTTGTAATTAATTAATGGTTTAGTAAGGAAGATTTATAATGATGAAGTAATTAATTTAATTTACTTTAAATTAATTAGAGATGAAGTAATTTATTTAATTCATTTTAGATTAATTATAGTGTGATAAATTAATCCTTGCTTATGTATGGATGGATGATATTGATTGCCTTGAATGGTTTGAGATCTCATATATGAGATAAGTAATGCTGTGTGATATGGCTGCTTTGGTTGAAGTGTGATAATAATGTGAATTATCGATTTGTGATGATATTGTGGATTATCTGTTTGTGATGATATTGTGGTTATCTGTTTGTGATATTGTGAATTATCTATCTGTATGAATATAGATAATAAAATTGAATTGTTTTAAACGTTAAAACAAAAGGACCTAAAAGATGGCATTTTGGATTTCGATGAGACCGGGATCGGGTTCCAGATTTGGGTATCCGAGAACCACATCGATCCAAATTAACAATAGGTCGTGAATCTCAAATGAAGATGAATATTCAGAGTGCAAGGGTTATCATCTTTAACTCTGGATGTGATTCCAAAATGAGTGTAACGAGATAATGCCTTCGATTTCGTTCGAACCCGGAACAAACTTCTATGGATTGAATGCTTTCAGAACATCGTTGGCTGGACGATGAGCATTCTATGATAGATGTGTTCTATAAAGGTAATCGTAGACTCAAGCCTCATCAACCGGGAATGGCTAAAACATGGGAGGTGCAGTAAGGCTAAGTGGGTCATGCCCAAGTAGGACAAGATTTTCCCCTGTCTAGAAGTCCATTTTATTTCGGCTGTATGGACAGTTGGGTCGCGGCCAACTATGGGGCTGTCTTGTTCGGGACTATCCAGTAAGGGATGGTTTCGGCCTTGTGTTGCAGGGGATGTTGAATATGCGCTTATATGATTTTTGTTTGATGATAATAAACATATATACATTCGTTTAAATGTATTTGATAATATACTATTTTATTTTTCACAGATTAACTAAATATTTGCTGAATAAAATAAATAACACGGAATTTGAATTCAAACGAATATTTTATTCAAACAAATATTTATTACAATTTTGAATAGTATACAAATTCAATCTCTCACTATTCACTATACAACTTTGATTGCAATTACATCACATTACATATTTACAGTTCACCTCACTACATATCACTCACACTCGTATTTATCTTCAACTACATTCCAGTTTGAATCCAGCATCTGAGCAATCTGCAAAAATATAAACTAATGCAGTAAAATTGAAAAAGAAATATTTTTGCAATTCAAAAATAAAAGATAATTTTTTGAATATACGATTTGCCTCAGTTATTTGGGTTGTTCGTCATAATTTAAATTTGAATTCATCATACACGAACAACTTGTGACATACACAGTGTATCACTGTATATGCCACAAGGCCGTGCACACCGATATATACACTTGATAATGCTACAGGGACAGGTGAGCACAGGTCAAACCCAAATGAAAAGCCAGGTTCAACTCACGTGCAATATATTCAAAATCACGACTCAAGCACAAGGTCAAACCCGAGTTTTTGAAACTGGATTCAACTCAAGTAAAATTTCAAAAATCAACAAGAAATGGCCAAGAACTCAACAATGTCTGGACAACATAAATGAACAGTGCAAGCATGAAGTATGCACAGCAAATAATGTACACCAGTGAACAAACCAGCAGTATACAAGTACAAGACCACCAAGCAAAACCAGCGACAATATAGATTCAAGTATTGCAACAAGTCGATGCAAAAATACATGAACAAGCAGTGCACCAATGAACCATCAAAGAGTGCAACATAGTGAAGAGACCAAGTGCATGACTAAACTGACGATGAATACAACATGAAGCACTGCAGGCTCAAGGAGATAGGGTCGACCAAAAATCCAAATGCACAAATGAACAGCTAAGGATAAGAGGTCAATACAACATAAAGAGTGCAACAGGTTATACTACAGAAATGAACACATTAGGCATGTACAAACTGTAGTGAATGCAGATGGTAAACCAGAGATTAGACAAGACTGAACGAACAAGGCATAGCTACTGCACAGCAACATGAATGAAGACTACAGGTCTCGATGTAAATGAAATGCACATGATAACATCACTGCAAATTATTCATTCAACAGGCAACAAAGAATGGCAAGACACAAGACATGGGGGCACTGGACTACAGCTCGACCAAATGGCCAACATGATCAAGAAATATAACATGCAGTGCTGTGAAAACACAAATGGAATGCAACAGTGAAGCTCAACATTATCAGAGAGCATATGGAAGGGTCAGACCAACAATGGAACAGCAGTTCATATGAACAAGTGTATAAATGCAAAGACCAGTGATATAACTCAGGTGCAACAACCATGGTCAAGTCAACATAAACAATGTCAAACTCAAATGAACACTACAAGTAAGACAAAGCCAAACTGCAACACTGCTTCACTAATTCATGACAAATGGAGTATATATATATGAACTCAGACGAAAGTCAGAGAGTAGTTCAAGTGATGAAGCACTGCAACTCAAAGAGCATCAAAATGCAAATCATGGAAAGGAAACTACAAAAATGTTATTCACAGCAACAACCATCAAAATCATACAAGACAAGATGCATTGAAGCATGTACATAGGCCACCGTTGAAACAACTCATATACAAGAACCATTGAACAACATGGCAGTAAGGATGTAATGGCTGTGAACAGCAAGAGGGATGCAAGCATCAAGCTGCAGTTTTCAAAACAAATGACCAAAGTCGAGTATGCTATAAAAATAGCAAATCAATATTATCAAGCATCAGAATTCAAAGCCGTGGATATAATGAACAAGTCAAAATTGACCAAGGTAAAAATCAACACCGTGGTCATCACGAAATAAATTAAAGCCGTGTCAATCAAGCAATCGAGTATTTACACAAATGAATTAGTCAAGGAAAAATCACGAGCATCCAAGCATAATCGAACGGGCGAAGACAAATTCAAATCAATATATACGAACGCAAAAATAGGAAATCAAATCCTATAAAAACCCTAATCATCATCGGCAATTAATCCATCAAGTTCAAGCAAGCCAAAATTAGGAAAAGCAAATAGCAAAAAATTAACATACCAATTATAATTCGAACTTGATCGAATTGAAGTAGCCGACAGAAACTCAAAGAGACAAATCGATCGACGAACGCAAGGAACAGAATTATATTTATCTCGGTCGAAGCTACTGGAGTCGGCGACCTCAACCATACCAAAAGCCCTAATTTTTTAAAGGAAGAAGAACGAACGAAGAAACAAGTGCCGGCATCAATTAAAAGGGAACGGGCCGCAATAACATAAAAGAAGAAAAAGGGGCCGGACCTTTCTTTTGAGAAGCTTATAAATTATAAGGCTTTGTTTTTAAATTAGGGTTATTTAATTGTTTTTAATTTGTATTTTCCTTTTTTAAACCGTTTAAATTTCTAGTCGTGTGACTAGGGGACAAGCTACGTGGCGTAGCTTGAGAATTCGCAACTCGGTAGTTGAGTTGTGGCAGGGTTTTGAGCGTAGAGTTAGATTAGTCAATAGCGGGTATAGCGAGTTTACATGTGTAAGCGAGGGACTATCTAATTTCTAGTAGAAACCTTGGGGGCAGCACGTAGGCATGGTTTTGCCGAAGCTGGGTAAATTCTGTGTTGTTCTATTTTTTTTTCTGTTATTTATATTCTGCGATATCTGTGCTGCTATTCTGTGATCTGAATTGAAATTAATTAATAAGCTTCCGCGATTAATTTTTATAATTTATACCATCACCCTATTCACCCCCCCTCTAGGGTGAAATCGATCCTACAAGTGGTATCAAAGCGAGGTTCAAAAGTCGTTTTTGTTTTAAAATTTTGATTTTACAAAAACCATTTTTTGTTTTAAAAATTCGTGTTTCAAAAATCAATTTTTGTTTTAAAAATTTGTGTTTCAAAAAAATCGGTTTTTGTTTTAAAAATTTGAATTTTTAAAATGGCTTCTTTTAATAATAATTTTGAGGGTCGTTCCAATATTATTCCTTCTATTTTCGATGGAACGGATTTTTTGAATTGGAAATTGAAAATGGAATTTTATTTAAAATCTGTTAATATTAAATGTTGGGATATTATTGAAAATGGGTGTGACATAACAGATAAGAAAATTATCTCGATTAATGCTCTTGCTATGCATATATTATATTCTCATATTAATCAAGATAATTTTAATTTCATTTCTCATTGTGAAAATGCACAGGAAATCTGGAATACTTTCGATGCAATATATGGTGCAAAAGTCAACAGCAATGAGAAGTCCTTCACAACTAACTCAGTTAAAGAAATATGCTTAACAGGATTGGTAAATAGCAGTTGTGATGAGGATGATGATGATGGAGCAGCCGAGCTGGCATTAATAATGAAGAAATTCAAAAGGTGGAACCGCAAATATGGAAATCCAGCTCTAAAGCAAAAATTAAAAAGCAGAATAATCACAGCACTGGATAACTCGAAAGAACACGGGATCATCTGCAACAAACCCGGTGACATCAAGCCCAATAATCCCCGATTTCAACGCGATTTTGAAAAGAAATCAAAACGGTGTTTTACAGCCATGTGGAATAAAAGCGATAGCAGTGAGAGTGAGAGAGCAGATATGTGCCTTCATGGGAATATAACCGATAGCGACGATGACGAGCCAAGCGAGGTATCAAAACTTACTCACTCTGAATTACTCATTTATTTCCACGAAGTAAATGGCTGTTTTGAACGACTTAGGGAGAAATATGCCAAACTTGAATCACAAAAGGATACTTTGATAGAATGCAATAAACAACTTGATCAACTAGTTAAAACCTATCAAAGTAGGATCCCTAAGTGTGATAAGTGTCCAACATTCGAAGAAGAAATTAAAAAATCAGAAATCAATATAAAATCACTTGAAAATGAAATTCTGATTTTGAAGGAGAATGAAAATACTAGGAGAGAGAATTCTATTAAAAAGTGCACACAATTGTTAAACGAAAATGAATCTCTCAAATCACAAGTCCAACAACTGTCTACTACTTTAGAAAAATTTTCCAAAAGTGAAAAATCATTAAATATGCTATTAGGAAAACAAACTGTTAATACGGTTAGACAAGGACTTGGATATAATAATTCGAAAATTGTTGAAAACAAGATTAATCAAGTTAATTCTATGTGCACAATTTGTAGAAAATTTGGACATGATCACAATAATTGTTGGTATAGACCCAAACATGTGAAAACTATACCGATTTGGGTTCCAAAAGGCACAAATATAAAATCTCTCAAAGTTAAACAAATTTGGGTGCCAAAGGGAACAATTATAAATAGTTTTGGGTCTACACAAAATTATTTTTCAAAATTTTCTGCCACTAACAACCATGGACCTATAAAAACAAATAGGTCACATAAATCCTTTTCCGTGTAGGTGTGGTGGCAGGCTAAGGAACAACAATAGTGTTCTCTGGATTTTGGCTGTTCCAGAAACACAACGGGCGACAAAGCTAAGTTCCTTAGCCTAGTATAAAGGTGACAGAATCACAATGGACAACGACGAAAAATATCGTAAAGGTAAAACAGGTAATGGTATTTTTTAAACGATATATTAAATGTGATAATCTGCACCATATTCTGAATTAAAATCAGCCAATATTGAGATTGATGAAAAGATGATGATTTTTGATTCTGACTTATTCAAAATAGTTGGCCAATTATATTCTTATGCCAAAAACACTATAAAAATCTCTAAATTCTTTGAATTACTTCATATATATCATTTGGATTAAAAATAGTGTTTTTGTTGGATAATACATTTGGTTATAATACGGCTAACTCTTTATTCACGGTTCTCTGATTATTTACACGGCTTCAATTCAGATTCAAAAGAATGTCATTTAAATTGTTGTTAAAATTGAGTTTGAAATTTTTGGTGCACACTTCATGGTTTGGTCAATCAAATTCAATTAATGATAATTTTGAGTGAGAGAGAAATTCAGATGCAGATTACACTGGTAATCTAGTTGATAGAAAAATTACTAGTGAAACGTGATTTTTGTTAAGACATTTAGTAACTGCATCGTTTTTCAAAGAAAATATCTGCATATTCTTCATTTCAAATAATTTTCAAATAGCAAAAAATTCTCTTATAAAACCCCTGGATAAAATCATGTTTGACCATATTTTCAGATTATTCATTTTTGAAAAATTAATTTCATAATTATTTTTTGAATTTGATTTTAAATGACTATTTTGACTAATCTGACTCCCAAGTGATTATCGAAAAGAAAAATAGTGATTGAAAAAGTGATGAGTGTTAATATTGATCAAATATTATGACTCGAGAAAGTATAATTTGAAAATTTCTTTAGAAATTTAAACAAGAGTTATAAAACATTTTGTTGGTAATAATTCCATGACCATCTCTATATCTATCATATTTCTAACGAACATCACTCATCAAAATTCTATATAGTTTGTCAATATGTGGTACTTTAAACAGGAATCGTTCGTTTTTCATTTTCTCATTTTTTTTAAAAAAAAATTAATTAAAAAAACAAAAATAATAATAATAATAATAAATAAATACCAAAGTATTCACTCTTATTTAAAAGTCCTCACGGTTGTGCATGGGTGAATTACTTGGAATTTGTTATATGCTTCCATGCTCATTCAAAAGTCCTCGCGGTTATGCATGTATGGAACGCATATCAAAAGTTGATTTGTAAAATAAACAAGTTGATTCTAATCCTATTTAAAAGTCCTCACGGTTATGCGTGGTTAGAAGATACTTGAATTCATTTTTTTTTAAAATAAAATTGGAATACTACTAATCTCATTTAAAAGTCCTAACGGTTATGCATGGTTAGTAGATATTCAAATTCCTGATATAAATATACCACAAATAGACATAACTATATGGTTTTATATGATGACATCATTTCCATCATTCTAAAAGTGGAATATGCGCCTAACAAAATATTTATGATTTTTGTTTGATTTTTTATTGAAATTTAATATTTATATTCAATTGAGTTTTAATGTTGGTTAATATCAATTACTTTATCTCTATTTTCCCTAACACTATTATTCTTTTGCTGATAACAAAAGGGGGAGAGAAAAGTTAAGATTTTGTCAAATAAAATCAAGCAAATGTCAAATAATTTTCTATTTGCATCTAGGCTCATTTGCATATTTTTATTTGTATGCATATATGTAGGGGGAGTATTGTGTAGAGAGGGAGCATTTAAATAGGGGGAGCAATTAGAGCATATCAATGATCAAATACATTTAACATATTCAAAATCTTAAATATATGTTTGTTATCATCAAAAGGGGGAGATTGTTGAATATGCGCTTATATGATTTTTGTTTGATGATAATAAACATATATACATTCGTTTAAATGTATTCGATAATATACTATTTTATTTTTCACAGATTAAATAAATATTTGCTGAATAAAATAAATAACACGGAATTTGAATTCAAACGAATATTTTATTCAAACAAATATTTATTACAATTTTAAATAGTATACAAATTCAAGCTCTCACTATTCACTATACAACTTTAATTGCAATTACATCACATTACATATTTACAGTTCACCTCAGTACATATCACTCACACTCGTATTTATCTTCAACTGCATTCCAGTTTGAATCCAGCATCTGAGCAATCTGTAAAAATATAAATTAACGCAGTAAAATTGAAAAAGAAATATTTTTGCAATTCAAAAATAAAAGATAATTTTTTGAATATACGATTTGCCTCAGTTATATGGGTTGTTCGTCATAATTTAAATTTGAATTCATCATACACGAACAACTTGTGACATACACAGTGTATCACTGTATATGCCACAAGGCCGTGCACACCGATATATACACTTGATAATGCTACAGGGACAGGTGAGCACAGGTCAAACCCAAATGAAAAGCCGGGTTCAACTCACGTGCAATATATTCAAAATCCCGACTCAAGCACAAGGTCAAACCCGAGTTTTTGAAACTGGATTCAACTCAAGTAAAATTTCAAAAATCAACAAGAAATGGCCAAGAACTCAACAATGTCTGGACAACATAAATGAACAGTGCAAGCATGAAGTATGCACAGCAAATAATGTACACCAGTGAACAAACCAGCAGTATACAAGTACAAGACCACCAAGCAAAACCAGCGACAATATAGATTCAAGTATTGCAACAAGTCGATGCAAACATACATGAACAAGCAGTGCACCAATGAACCATCAAAGAGTGCAACACAGTGAAGAGACCAAGTGCACGACTAAACTGACGATGAATACAACATGAAGCACTGCAGGCTCAAGGAGATAGGGTCGACCAAAAATCCAAATGCACAAATGAACAGCTAAGGATAAGAGGTCAATACAACATAAAGAGTGCAACAGGTTATACTACAGAAATGAACACAGTAGGCATGTACAAACTGTAGTGAATGCAGATGGTAAACCAGAGATCAGACAAGACTGAACGAGCAAGGCATAGCTACTGCACAGCAACATGAATGAAGACTACAGGTCTCGATGTAAATGAAATGCACATGATAACATCACTGCAAATTATTCATTCAATAGGCAACAAAGAATGGCAAGACACAAGACATGGGGGCACTGGACTACAGCTCGATCAAATGGCCAACATGATCAAGAAATATAACATGCAGTGCTGTGCAAACACAAATGGAATGCAATAGTGAAGCTCAACATTATCAGAGAGCATATGGAAGGGTCAGACCAACAATGGAACAACAGTTCATATGAACAAGTGTACAAATGCAAAGACCAGTGATATAACTCAGGTGCAACAACCATGGTCAAGTCAACATAAACAATGTCAAACTCAAATGAACACTACAAGTCAGACAAAGCCAAACTGCAACACTGCTTCACTAATTCATGACAAATGGAGTATATATATATGAAATCAGACAAAAGTCAGAGAGTAGTTCAAGTGATGAAGCATTGCAACTCAAAGAGCATCAAAATGCAAATCATGGAAAGGAAACTACAAAAATGTTATTCACAGCAACAACCATCAAAATCAAACAAGACAAGATGCAGTGAAGCATGTACATAGGCCACCGTTGAAACAACTCATATACAAGAACCATTGAACAACATGGCAGTAAGGATGTAATGGCTGTGAACAGCAAGAGGGATGCAAGCGTCAAGCTGCAGTTTTCAAAACAAATGACCAAAGTCGAGTATGCTATAAAAATAGCAAATCAATTTTATCAAGCATCAGAATTCAAAGCCGTGGATATAATGAACAAGTCAAAATTGACCAAGGTAAAAATCAACACCGTGGTCATCACGAAATAAATTAAAGCCGTGTCAATCAAGCAATCGAGTATTTACACAAATGAATTAGTCAAGGAAAAATCACGAGCATCCAAGCATAATCGAACGGGCGAAGACAAATTCAAATCAATATATACGAACGCAAAAATAGGAAATCAAATCATATAAAAACCCTAATCATCATCGGCAATTAATCCATCAAGTTCAAGCAAGCCAAAACTAGGAAAAGCAAATAGCAAAAAATTAACATACCAATTATAATTCGAACTTGATCGAATTGAAGTAGCCGACAGAAACTCAAAGAGACAAATCGATCGACGAACGCAAGGAACATAATTATATTTATCTCGGTCGAAGCTACTGGAGTCGGCGACCTCAACCATACCAAAAGCCCTAATTTTTTAAAGGAAGAAGAACGAACGAAGAAACAAGTGCCGGCATCAATTAAAAGGGAACGGGCCGCAATAACATAAAAGAAGAAAAAGGGGCCGGACCTTTCTTTTGAGAAGCTTATAAATTATAAGGCTTTGTTTTTAAATTAGGGTTATTTAATTGTTTTTAATTTGTATTTTCCTTTTTTAAACCGTTTAAATTTCTAGTCGTGTGACTAGGGGACAAGCTACGTGGCGTAGCTTGAGAATTCGCAACTCGGTAGTTGAGTTGTGGCAGGGTTTTGAGCGTAGAGTTAGATTAGTCAATAGCGGGTATAGCGAGTTTACGTGTGTAAGCGAGGGACTATCTAATTTCTAGTAGAAACCTTGGGGGCAGCACGTAGGCAGGGTTTTGCCGAAGCTGGGTAAATTCTGTGTTGTTTTGTTTTTTTTCTGTTATTTATATTCTGCGATATCTGTGCTGCTATTCTGTGATCTGAATTGAAATTAATTAATAAGCTTCCGCGATTAATTTTTATAATTTATACCATCACCCTATTCACCCCCCCCTCTATGGTGAAATCGATCCTGCAGAGGATTGGGAGTAATCCTCGATACGGTGATCTAGGCCCCGTACTGTGACGGGCGGTACCCCAGTAGCCCTACCATTGTATGGAATCCAAACTCCAATAAGTGTCGTATGTTTTAGTTGTGCCCGACTATGTTGGAACGTGAGATGTGAGAATTCCAGCAATTTCTGTTTTTTACTTGAAAACCCTAGACACTATTATAATATCACTGGATTTCCTATCAAATGTTTTGGTTAGCGTAAGGTAAAAATTTACCCATGTTTATGTGTAGGGAGTCTTACATGATACCTTTTGTTTTCAAAGGTTTTTCAAAGTTAAGCAACGTTAACCTGTTACTCACACCAGAGCCATGTCTGACCCGTAGTTTATCTTCTGTTTTCTTAAGCTCTTGGGTACTCAAATTTTTATGAGTAGCCAAAGGGATTCTGGTTAGCTTTGACGAATTGTGGAGGAGCAATGGAGCAAGAGGCTTCAGCGTTATAGATATGTATAGTGGTCCGCTGTGTTGGTTTCTCTGTCTTTTATATTGAGATGTAATAACTTGACAGGTGTTTATAACGGTCTAGTATGTGAAGTATATTCTGTGTAACTCTGATAATGGTTTTATACTATGTAATACTTATGTTGTTAATATAATTTATTCGTTCCGCTATTGAGATTATGATGTTGTTTAGTTCTTTCTTCTCTATCTTTTCTCTTCTCTATCATTTCTTTCTTAATAATGATGCGTCATTTTGTGGAATGAACGGCGGGTCATTACAAAGGGGAAGGGATTTTTTACTAAAGTATTTTAATAATTAATTGAAGAATTCAGTAAATCTTGTAGAAAAAGATTTTAGTAAAGGATTTGGAAACTAATCATATTCTGACAAATAAGTCAAGTAGGTGAAAAGAAATTTCTTTTAAAGGATAAAAATTAGTTTTTTTAGATTTACTACTTCGCCACTTCCATCTGATGGCTTTCGACACTGTGCCTCCACCAAAGAACCCATTCGAAACTAGTGCACTTGGTGTCAAGAAATTGATACGTAGTGCATTGTTGAAAGGCGGAAGAAATAGTGTCAAAACCTAGCTTTTGAAGCAGTAGAGGTCATTTTTAAAAGCTATCGAATACGTTACTTGCCTTTGCTTATTTCAAAAGGGTTGAAGTTACTTTTAAATAGCTTTTGATGGGATTTTCACTTAGCTTGTCTTAAAAGAACCTTTCGATTGAGCTGTCGTATGCTAAGTTTTGAAAAGGAGCTTTTGAAAGGGTAGTTGCTTTTGAAACTAGTCGAAACCTTGCGGACGCCTTCATACCTTTCGAATTGGTTAAAGGTCGCTTCTCTTTATAGCCTTATAACAACAAGTTCGAAAGGGAAGTTTTTGTTTTATTAATATAGAAGCCATATCCCAATGTTTTCGAATGGGTCCCTGTAGTCCCTTATATTAAGGGTTTCAAAGAAATGGCATTGAAAGGTCATTTCGAAGCTATCCCTTTCCCCCAATTATTTTACTTAAAGATCATTGCTTTCAAACGGGTGGTTTTGAAGCCGTCTGCTCCCTAAATTCTTTTACTTAGAGATTAAAGTTTTCGAAAGGGTTACTTTTGCTTATATTCACTTTGACCCAAAAGTTATACTTAAGGTTGAACCCAATGATTGTAAAAGAGATACTTACATTTGGTTTCGAAGCTATGCTTCAATAAATCCAACTTGACCTAAGCGATTTTGAAAGATAAGCTTTAATACTTTGAAAAGGAATTTTTAATGGTTCGAAAGGAAGGTTTCGATGCTTTCGAAAGGGTGCTTTGAGTGTTTTGGAAGGCATAAATTTAATTTTTCTGAAAAAAGGTTTGAATACTTTCAAAGGATATATTTTAATAGTTTCGAAAGGTAAGGCCTATGGTTTCGAAATCCTTAGTTTTCAAACAAGAAACCCAATCTCAACTTTTAAAGAAGACCCATAGAAATATGAAATAATTTTGAAATGGAATCTAATTTTGGAGTTTTTGAAGGAGCTTTCCTTGTTAAAGATAATAGGTTAAAGGTATTAACCATATTTCATTTGAAAAATGATTACAAGGAAATTAAACCAGAGATGTTTTTATTATTATGTTATGATCAGTTATTATGTGTGCTTCTTCTGTAAACATCTTCACTTTACAATCAAACCATAACTGTATTTTGGGGTATTAATGGCAAAATATCCAACTAGGTTGACCCAGTAGTGAATATAAATTGAGTTAACTCCTTCAGGAGTAGAGTTGCATCCAGGAGGTCAGGTAGACCAGAACATAGGATGCCTAGAGACTGAGCAATGATTTTTTAGTTTAGATAGGTTCATAGTGAACCCATGAAAACTTTGTTTGGAAATTGTTATTGGCAAGGGCCAGTAGGTTCTTAGTGATCCCGTGAAAACCATATCAGAATTAAGTTATTGATAGCGATTAATAGGTTCATAGTTAACCCATTCAAACTATGATATGAGAGAAGTTACTGGGGAACCCAACAAATTCTTAGTGAACCCATGAAAACTATGAAACTGGGCAGATAGTCTGTTAGCTGTTAATAGGTTATTAATTAGTCCATTAAAAATAATAGGTTAATAGTGACCCTAGAAACTATAACTTAACATAGATAGTCAAATAAATATGGATGGGAAATCCAAAATATATTGCATGTTTGTAGATCTTTGTGATATGTTTTATTGTGTTATGTCTTAACCATTATGGATGCAAGTGCAAAATATATGGTTATTATAAATTGAGTGAGGATACTAGTGAGTGGAAAACCCATTCCACTTAGCGGCATGGTCTCACTAGATATCTATATGTTTTGATATGGTATTTTATTATTCATACTAGGCTTTTTTTTCTGCCTCGAAGTTTATGTTTTCCCCTTAAACTCTCGAATGCTTAATTGATTTTGAGTAGTTTTAGTGTCAAGGTTTTCAGGTTTTTCTTCAAACGAATAAGCTTCCGGAGACGTGCAGGATGCAAGCTAGCCATTAGGTGTTCTTTCTGTTTTATTTTGTCGTGTTTGGATGTAATGGCGAAGTGTTTAAATCGCCTATATTTAGACTCTGATCATCGAAGAGGCTTCTTCGTATGTCACTCTTAGCGTATTTTGTAATAATTATATTCTCTGAATATGGTTCAAGAATTGGGATTATGCAATGAATTTGAAGCATGATTTAAAGTTGAATGAGAAATCTTTTTTATAATTTTAATTTATTTTCATATTCATGTGTTTCTGTTATATCAATGTACCTAACATTACCGCATTTGGTCAATGAAAATTAATAACAATGGATGACAGCAACATCCGTAGCCATTAGTTTTTGGCCTCCAAGTGGGGGATGTTATAGTAACTCCTGTACCTGGTCGAGATAAGCAACAATTTGCTACCTCCTAGCCTGATAATATCCCTCGACTCCATATACTACTAACCAGGAATCGCAAAATATTTTTAAATTTTTCACTCCCAGTTCCCTGGCAAGTTTGAGCCCGGCGATCAAGGTTTCATACTCAGCTTCGTTATTTGTTGTAGGAAAGTCAAGCTTCAAAGCATAGCTAATTGATCAATCCTTCGTAGTTACTAGTATGACTCCAACTCCAAAATAAATATCGTTAGATGCTCCATCCGTGTACATTTTACATTAGTTGGTTGGTTCTCCACTGCTCTTTGGAGAGTCGTCTGGCGTAGTGAATTCATGTATGAAGTCCACCAATGCTTAATCCTAGATAGCTTTAAGAGGGAGATAAGTGATATTGAATCGGCTTAGCCCGATATTCCATGTAAGAAACCTTCTAGACGTCTCAGGTTAATGTAGGACCTATCATAATGGCTGGTCGGTGTAGATGTTGATGGGGTGAGCCTAGAAGTAAGGGTGAAGCTTTCTTGATGCAATCAACGGGAAGTATTCGAGCTTCTCCAGCTTCAGGTGGGTCCTTTCAACACCTATCAATTTTTTACTACCATAATATACTGGCCCTTGGATCTGATTCTTTTCGATTTACCGTGCGACACGTATGGCATGTACCGACACTGCTAAATAGATGTACAAGTCTTCACAATTCAGTGGATTGGATAGGATGGGAGGTCTCTCTAAGTGACCTATCAGAGCTTGAAATGCATCAACGCAGTCCTATATCCATTCAAAGTATCATTTCGTCCTCCTGATTAGGTCAAAGAAAAGAATTAACTTGTCGGTAGCCCTGGAGATGAATCGACTTAGGGCGGTGATCTTCCCATTTAGGCTCTGTACCTGCTTGATTTTCTTTGGTACCTAGATGTCTCTGATTGCCTAAATCTTCTTAGGATTGGCTTCAATTCCACGAGAGAAGACCATGAAACCCAAGAACTTCCTTAATGTAACGCTAAAAGAGCATTTTAAGGGATTGAGTTTCATTCCACATCTTCGAAGAATAGTGAATACCTCTACCAAGTCATCGATGTGGTTGTTCGATTTTCATGACTTCGCAAGCATATCATCTACATATACTTTTATTGATCGCCGGATCTAGTCTTTGAACATTCGGTTTACCAGCCTTTGGTAAGTAGTACTAGCGTTCTTAAGTTAAAATGGCATCATAACATTGCAATATAATCCCAGATCGGTAATGAAGCTGATGTGCTCCTAGTCGGGGATGTGCATTGGGATTTGGTTGTATCTAGAATATGTGTCCACGAATGAAAACATGTCTAGCAGTTGAGTCCACCAGCTGGTCAATCTTTGGAAGTGGAAAGTTATCCTTTGGGTTTTCGTTGTTCAGGTAGAGGGTGTCACGGATAAGCCTGTTGCTTCTGAGTTTATCCACCTCTTCTTTTAGCGTAGCAAATCTTTCTGGATCCAGTCTACGTCATTTTTGTTTCTCTAGGACATGTTGTATATGCCTTGCATACTTGAACTAGCATATGGCTTGAATATGATGTTTAACACTTCATATTTGAATATATTATCATATTTGTACTTATATGGATTATAACACGCACCCTGAATGAAATGGAATATAAATGTTAGATTCTTATACGAGATAGCTTATCCTTAAATTCAAACGTAACAGTTTCGTGTAACCATCGACGTGAAATCTGGTTGGAACAGTTAGTGATGACGGTCATTTCGGTTGAGCTGCTGACACCATAACTGCCATATAGTGTGACGCCCCACCTCTATACCCACATTAGCAAAGAGTATTATTAGATAATACCGTCTGCTAATACGGAGAATAAGGCTGGATAGGAGCGACCATCTATAGCCTTGCTTTAACTATCTATTGAATACATCGACAATTGCCCTTACCTAGCAGATCGACATGTCCAATGAATACTTAAAAAAAACCATAGTTGGCTAGAGGATCTATCAGAACAGAATATAACAAGTCAAATGTAATATACATCACAGAATAGAAAATCATCACATGCACATATACTGATACATAACAGGGTATACAAAACGATACATGACAAGTGGTATAGCAAACCACAATATACAGACGACTCAATAATACATATCATAGTTACAACAGTTGAGGACTACACAAAATCTATGACAAACAAGAAACTAGCGGAATAGTCCTTGCGGAAGCAAAAGAGGCTAAGTCCAAAAGCACCTAACCTGAAACATCTCGGTCTGACCCGAGTATAAAATACACGGGTCAGTCTAGCTAAACAAATCAGTTAGATAAGCTGAACGATAATGAACCTGCAAGATCATATAGTATAACAAATATCTCTAAGGGAGATAACACAATCATCTAACAAAACATGAACATAATAAAACAAGCCTCATATCATCGGCAACATAGATAATCAAAGGATATAAATATCCCAAAACAAGCCAAAAAGGCAAATAACAAATACCCATAAGGTATACAAGTTCCACAAGGTAACCGCTACACATCATGCGGCTCAAAAAGACCAACACCGATGGGCGATACCAAGGGAATATAATCATATCATTGAAACATCAGAAAAATTCCAATTGCAACAAACCTAAATATCTCATGAGCGGTGGTGAAGAAACCACTCCAATATCTCTCGAGCGGTGGTGAAGAAACCACTACGAAAGCGCTACTAAAAGCAACAAGCCAGAAGGAGACAGTCCGAAGACACTAACCCAAAGGCAACAGACAATCCCAAATATCTCTCGAGCTGGGGCAAAGGACCAACTCCAAAAGCGATACTAAAAGCAACAAGCCAGAAGGAGACAGTCCGAAGACACTATCCCAAAGGCAACAGACAATCCCAAATATCTCCCGAGCTGGGGCAAAGGACTAACTCCAAAAGCGACACTTAAGGCAACAAGCCAGAAGGAGACAGTCCGAAAACACTATCCCAAAGGCGGCATGTGTCACAAACTCCCAGAAAGGAACCCGAGAAGTGTTAACGTGAGTCCCATAACCACTCGTTCGCACTAAACGGTTTACTATCCGTTAGTCAATTTCACACTCAAAGCAGTACAAAGTTTACCTCATCTCATCGGTAAACCAAAACCAAAGGTCAAAACGTTCAAACGAATAGATTGGGAATTAACTGAAAAGATGAACGCACGTGTTCATTGCACGTGTTTTGTCTAATCATTTAATTCTCCTCCCACTTCGCTCGGAGTGCGAAATTGTGTGTGTATGTTTTAAATAGAATTTAGAATCTGGAGAAGCGAGCTTTTAATACAATTTGAAGAGATCATTTATAAAAAACCCGTGAGTGAAGTCAAAAAGAAGTCATCAAAGTCAAATATGCAATAACAACTAATTGGAATCAACATGAATCGATAAAAGTTGGAAATATACTAAAAACTGCCAAAATAGGCAAAACTGCACATTTTAGACGTCTGAAATTACCTTCCAGACGTCTAAACCACTAACCAGACGTCTGAATGGATTTCCAGACGTCTGGATTTTGTCTCTGCATTTTTGCGTCTTCCAGGGACCAATTCCAGACGTCTGAATTTCCAAACCAGACGTCTGAATTTGAAACCAGACGTCTGAAATTAGAGTCCAGACGTTTGAAATCCCCCTGTAGGCAAAAATCAGCCAAGCCCATAAAGGCAAAAATCCAAATGAATTGCAAACGAACGAGCGATGGATGCTATGGGTTTATGCCATACGACAACCCAACACTATTGGCTCTTTATACACCTCCAAAAACATGATCAAATATCAAAGTTAGGATCTTTAAAGAATTGAACCAAACACTAAAAATTTGGATATTCACCAATTCAATCCAAACCAAAAGCAAGTGCATATGAACAAGGTGTTAGGAATTCATACCCAACATCAATGAAATCAAGAGAAATAGATGTGAGTTCAAAACTCACCTTTTTTAACTCAAGAACAAGAAGAAGAAGCTCAAATGCAAAGGAACAAGGCCAAGCACTCTCTACTTCAACTCTACTAGCTTCAATCTAAGATCAAACAAATATTTCCTAAGTTTAGGTTTAGGAATTTCTGAGAATGAAGAGAGAAAGAGATAGAGAAGATGAAGAAGAGGCTTACCAATTGCTTCTCTTTGATTTTGGAGCAAGAATATGAGCTAGCAAGAAGAACTAGGGTTTGCAATTTCTATTTCCCTTTCCCTTCCACCATTTTCAGTTGGAGCTTGAGTTTAGAAGAGTGGAATGAGAGAATGGAGAGAAGAGGGCTGAGTTAGGGTATTAGTTAAGCTAGTGGGCTGAACCCAAACCCTAAACCCAATAGAAAAAGTAGCGAAATTCAACTTACTCCAAACATATCAAAGATTATACTCAAAAAGATCGCAAACGACATTTTGAACTCAATGGAAGTGGTCTTGAGTCCCAATTCGACCGTTTGCAGAAAGTAACTTTTCAGACCATAATCCAACAAACGTTGTCATATTTAAATAAAATATTTAAATATACAACCGATAAATATGCGGGTTGTTACAGATTCCCCTCCTTAAAGAAATTGCGTCCTCGCAATTCTTAAGAAGAAAATAAAGAGTAACAACCAAAACATATCAACACATAAGAATAACAGAATAAGAAGTTCACCATAAAGTGCACGAAAAGATAAGCCTGAACTTGCTTGCTCAGAGAGTTCTATGGATTCCTAAGCTCAAAATAATTCGGAACACTGACGTGGTACAAACAATACGTCAAATGATCCAAAGCTCAACAAAAGAAATGCAACAAAACGTCCGATGAACTTGGTAAAAAGATCATTCCATTCGGACATCAACAAAGAAACAATCACTTGTTGCTTACAACCAGATGCATTGGCAACACGATCCCCCTTTTTGGGAATAAAAAGAATATCAAAATCATAAGATGCAAGGAACTCGAGCCAACACTAAGCTCCTTATGAGAAATTAAACATTCAAAAATTATGATTGGTGAGGAGAACAAAATTCCTTACCCAAAAATAATGATGCCAAATATAAAGAGCGAAAACAATAGCCGTGAGCACTAGATCATGAGTGGCATACCTAGTCTCTATCGGCTATAATGATTTAGAAGCACAAGTGATAGCACGTTTTCTTTTGCAAGAGAACGGCATTCAAACCAACACGACTAGTATTGGTAAAAAGATAAAATCTTGGTTCCCTTCGGGAATCCCAAGATAAGAGTACCGGAAAAGAGTCCTTTCAAATAATCTACTTTCTTAAAAGCTAAAACTTTCAAATAAAATTCTTTACCAAAAAGCTAAAGCTTCAAAATTTCAATTACCTTCATGAAATCATATTTCGAGAAAATTTTTCTTATTTCAAATCAATTTATTGTGTCAAATTTTCTCATCAAAGCGTTTAGGAGATTCCAATCGATAACGTTGATCAAGCGCATCGACCAAAATTCTTAAAGCACTCAATGGGCAATACAATCACAAAACCATCTTTTATAAGATAAACATGTTTCTAAAAACTTTTAAAAATTCACTTTGTTCGTTTTAAGAACAAAAATCCCATTTATACTTATAAATAAATCTTATGAAAAAGATTTGCAAAAATTTTAAATTGCTAATTTCCATCCAAAACCAATAAAATACTAAAAATGGAATCATCGAGATATTCGTAGAATATCGATTCATAAAATGGATGAAATGAGCTAGACAACTGAATGACATAACAAATCATTCATAAGAATCACAACGAGTGCGGAATGTGGTAAGTGGAATCCTAACTTCCGCAACTCGTAGCCAAATGAAAACCGGTGGTAAGGTCGAGCTAAAAAGACCTTAACACTACTCAAAAGATTGCTTAGGTAATAACCCTAAGACAAGACCAAAAATACCGGAAAATTCTCAAACTACAAGAATTAGAGAAACAACACTTTCCTCATCACGAGGGCTTAAAGAATAAAATGATGCCATCAAATTGGAAATCGAGATCACAAAGAAAAATAGAGACTTTCTGAAATAGATGGAGACATACCTTATCCCTGAGAAGAACCTCCAGAAGCATCTGTTACATTTAACTTGCCAGATGGAGAATTATTCGGAGCAATGGGACAAGTGGAACTACGATGACCTTCCTTCTTGCAATAACGGCAGAAGAGAGGCTTAGGACAAGCTCGAATCATATGATCAGGAGAACCACAATTGAAACACTTCCGAATGGAAGGTGTTACAGCAGATTGAGACTGAGAATCAGATTCATCGGGCTTTTTCGTCTTGGAAGGGAAAAATTCCAGCTCATCCAATGGAGACTGCTTTTTGTCGGGGTTCTTGCGAACCTCAACATCATCATCACCATCACACTCCCTCTCGTTGGTTTCGAGATGTAGTGCAAAATCAACTAACTCCTCAAAAGAAAGCTTAAGCTCAAGCATCAAAGATTTCTTAAGATATTTCTTAAGACCAGAAACAAACTTCAAATTCTTCTTATAAGAAGTGCTAATGAATTCAAGACCATACTTAGATAAGGCCTCGAAAGATGCAACATATTCAGAAACGGAAGGCTCCCCTTGCTTTAATTCAAGAAAGCGCCGGGACAACAAAGCTTTCTCAGATTCAGGAACGAACTTGAGTTCGAATCGCTCCCGAAACTGAGTCCAAGAAAGAGCAGACTCATCAATTTCGGCTACAAGAAGCTCGTACCAATCAAAGGCATTCTCTTGCAATAAGCTAGAAGTTACAAGAACTTTATCATGATCAGAAATATCCATTCTAGAGAAGATACGTTCGCACGTGCGAATCCAAGCTTGGACTTCAAGAACAGACTTGGAGCCTTTAAATGGCTTTCCTCCAAGATGAGAAAAATCACTGCACAGGCGTGCAAAGGTAGACTTGCGAGGTGGAGATACACGAGTAGGAGCTGGAGGCTGAATGCTCCTAACAACTCCATAAACTGATCGGCTGACATGTAAACGCCATCCAGATGTGAGCCACTGGATTGCCCAGCATCCGAACGTCGTCCTCTGCCTCTTCCAGCCATAAGCTGAAAGTTAAAGAAGATAAGGATTAACCACAAGGTAGATATTTCAATACGGAATACTACGGAATAAAAATACATTCCTGGACGTATTCCCAAATTCTATCTACCCAAAAACACAGAAGGAATAGAGACGCGAAGATTCAAGGATTTGTAACACTTGTTACAGTCTAATGTATCCTAATATGTGCTTCTATTCTGTGTTTATCATATTTTGTTCTGAACGCAGCTCTGATGCCAAGCTGTGACGCTCCACCTCTATACCCACATTAGCATAGAGTATTATTAGATAATACCGTCTGCTAATACGGAGAATAAGGCTGGATAGGAGCGACCATCTATTGCCTTGCTTTAACTATCTATTGAATACATCGACAATTGCCCTTACCTAGAAGATCGATATGTCCAATGAATACTTAAAACAAAACCATAGTTGGCTAGAGTATCTATCAGAACAGAATATAACAAGTCAAATGTAATATACATCACAGAACAGAAAATCATCACATGCACATATACTGATACATAACAGAGTATACAAAACGATACATGACAAGTGGTATAGAAAACCACAATATATAGACGACTCAATAATACATATCAGAGTTACAACAGATGAGGACTACACAAAATCTATGACAAACAAGAAACTAGCGGAATAGTCCTTGCGGAAGCAAAAGAGGCTAAGTCCAAAAGCACCTAACCTGAAACATCTCGGTCTGACCCGAGTATAAAATACACGGGTCAGTCTAGCTAAACAAATCAGTTAGATAAACTGAACGATAATGAACCTGCAAGATCATATAGTATAACAAATATCTCTAAGGGAGATAACACAATCATCTAACAAAAGATGAACATAATAAAACAAGCCTCATATCTTCGGCAACATAGATAATCAAAGGTTATAAATATCCCAAAACAAGCCAAAAGGCAAATAACAAATACCCATAAGGTATACAAGTTCCACAAGGTAACCGCTACACATCATGCGGCTCAAAAAGACCAACACCGATGGGTGATACCAAGGGAATATAATCATATCAGTGAAACATCATAAAAATTCCAATTGCAACAAACCTAAATATCTCACGAGCGGTGGTGAAGAAACCACTCCAATATCTCTGGAGCGGTGGTGAAGAAACCACTACGAAAGCGCTACTAAAAGCAACAAGCCAGAAGGAGACAGTCCGAAGACACTATCCCAAAGGCAACAGACAATCCCAAATATCTCTCGAGCTGGGGCAAAGGACCAACTCCAAAAGCGATACTAAAAGCAACAAGCCGGAAGGAGACAGTCCGAAGACACTATCCCAAAGGCAACAGACAATCCCAAATATCTCTCGAGCTGGGGCAAAGGACCAACTCCAAAAGCGATACTAAAGGCAACAAGCCAGAAGGAGACAGTCCGAAGACACTATCCCAAAGGCGGCATGTGTAACAAACTCCCAGAAAGGAACCCGAGAAGTGTTAACGTGAGTCCCATAACCACCCGTTCGCACTAAACGGTTTACTATCCATTAGTCAATTTCACACTCAAAGCAGTACAAAGTTTACCTCATCTCATCGGTAAACCAAAACCAAAGGTCAAAACGTTCAAACGAATAGATTGGGAATTAACTGAAAAGATGAACGCACGTGTTCATTGCACGTGTTTTATCTAATCATTTAATTCTCCTCCCACTTCGCTCGGAGTGCGAAATTGTGTGTGTATGTTTTAAATAGAATTTAGAATATGGAGAAGCGAGCTTTTAATACGATTTGAAGAGATCATTTATAAAAAACCCGTGAGTGAAGTCAAAAAGAAATCATCAAAGTCAAATATGCAATAACAACTAATTGGAATCAACACGAATCGATAAAAGTTGGAAATATACTAAAAACAGCCAAAATAGGCAAAACTGCACATTTCAGACGTCTGAAATTACCTTCCAAACGTCTAAACCACTAACCAGACGTCTGAATGGATTTCCAGACGTCTGGATTTTGTCTCTGCATTTTTGCGTCTTTCAGGGACCAATTCCAAACGTCTGAATTTCCAAACCAGACGTCTGAATTTGAAACCAGACGTCTGAAATTAGAGTTCAGACGTCTGAAATCCCCCTGTAGGCAAAAACCAGCCAAGCCCATAAAGGCAAAAATCCAAATGAATTGCAAACGAACGAGCGATGGATGCTATGGGTTTATGCCATACGACAACCCAACACTATTGGCTCTTTATACACCTCCAAAAACATGATCAAATATCAAAGTTAGGATCTTTAAAGAATTGAACCCAAACACTAAAAATTTGGATATTCACCAATTCAATCCAAACCAAAAGCAAGTGCATATGAACAAGGTGTTAGGAATTCATACCCAACATCAATGAAATCAAGAGAAATAGATGTGAGTTCAAAACTCACCTTTTTTAACTCAAGAACAAGAAGAAGAAGCTCAAATGCAAAGGAACAAGGCCAACCACTCTCTACTTCAACTCTACTAGCTTCAATCTAAGATCAAACAAATATTTCCTAAGTTTAGGTTTAGGAATTTCTGAGATTGAAGAGAGAAAGAGATAGAGAAGATGACGAAGAGGCTTACCAATTGCTTCTCTTTGATTTTGGAGCAAGAATATGAGCTAGCAAGAAGAACTAGGGTTTGCAATTTCTATTTCCCTTTCCCTTCCACCATTTTCAGTTGGAGCTTGAGTTTAGAAGAGTGGAATGAGAGAATGGAGAGAAGAGGGCTGAGTTAGGGTATTAGTTAAGCTAGTGGGCTGAACCCAAACCCTAAACCCAATAGAAAAAGTAGCGAAATTCAACTTACTCCAAACATATCAAAGATTATACTCAAAAAGATCGCAAACGACATTTTGAACTCAATGGAAGTGGTCTTGAGTCCCAATTCGACCGTTTGCAGAAAGTAACTTTTCGGACCATAATCCAACAAACGACGTCATATTTAAATAAAATATTTAAATATACAACCGATAAATATGCGGGTTGTTACATATAGTATTGAACTTTATTATACAACATAACAACGCACTAAACTACATTTAGCATGGGGGCATCTGAATTGGGTTTACATAGTCGACTAGGAAATGGGACCAATGCCATTCCCTTACCTGTGCAAGTCTTTTAACTTCAACACTTTTGTGATGTATGTAGGCATAGAGAATGGTAGTGTAACGACCCGCTATTTTGGACCATTCAAATCGACAATAAAACCGTACATGTCCGACTTGAGTAATTCAAAATACCGAATTGTTAATAAAATTTGGCAAAACTTAAAATATACAGTAAATAAATCAATCATAGATCACTTACACAGAGTAATACAATGAGTGGAATAGATAAAGAATAGTAGTTCATGAAGCTAATATATACCTCAGAGTTAGAAATAAAATACAACCGAATTGTTCAAATGCCATGAAGTCTCCAATGCAACAGATGGCTTCTCTGAACCAATCAACTGGATGACTGAAGGGATAGATAGCTGGATCTTCAAGCAAAGCTCCAACTTCGAAGGTGAGTCTCAAATGTTGTATCTCTCAGTCTGACCCGAGCGTAAAGAAAAACACAAAACACTTGAGTCAGGATTAACATTCTTATATCTATAAATCTAACTCAAGTGAAATATCAACTGAAATATAATTAACTTAGAGGATGTTTGGGATAACCATCCTCTAAGGGTCCATGGAACTATCTGAAAGATAGAAATATACACTATAACACCGTAGTCTTTTCAACTTAATTTATACTTCAAAACCAAATATCATTTTCACTTCAAATATCTCTATACTTCCAAACAGTATTTTTATATATTAAATAATTTGTACAGTAAAGTAATTTCAATTCCCTCAACTTAACAAATCGTTTAACATCAACCCAACCATCCCATTTAAATCTATTTCAATCTCAATTTATTAATTTAAATTCAACTCAATTTCTAAAATAACCACTTCAATTTTATCGATCTCAAATTCGGATTTGAAATCACAAAATACCCTTTATATTCAATATATTTCAAAACTTTAAGTATTCAACGTTTCAAACTAATTTTTTAATCAATTTAGTTTCTAAATAATAAATTCAACTATACTGATTTCAAATACATATCTGAAACTCAAAATAAACCATTTAAATCCCAATATAGTTCAAAGCTTTAATATTTAATTAAATATTCAATTTAATAGTTCCATATAGATCTCGATTTAACCTCATTATTATCTAGTCTTAAATTAATCCCTCATTAGATACAATATCATTTAAGTAACCTTAAATTACATTTTACTCAATATTTTCTTTAATTTATTTAAACGTGAAATATTCATTAAATCTGTAACGACCCGTATTTTTACGTGTCGATAAATCGTAGAATTTACAGGTTGTTAGTGTTGTTTGTGTTGCTTCTAGCTTGAGTCGTTTAGGAGTTGACCCGAGTGCAAGTGATGAGTCGTGACCGACTCATAGGCATAGCTAAGTTAGGTGATGAGTCGTGACCGACTCATAGGGACCGACTCAAGGGGTTTAGGCGACTTAAGGATATGACCGACTCATAATGACCGACCTAATTGGAGTTAGCTTCATAAGATGGTGACCGACTCACGAGATAGCGGTTTAAGGGTTGGTGACCGACTTAAGAAAAACCGACTTAGGGCTTAGGTCGTGGGTAGTTGAGTCGGTGAGGCCATGGGTCGTGAGTCGTTTGACCGAGTTAGGGATAGGTTGAGTCGTTTGTGTCATAGTTAAATCGTGACCGACTTATGTTGAGTCGGCTAGGACTTAGGTCGGCCATAAGGCTGTGTTGTTAGGTCGTTTGCAACTGAGTCGGTAGGCACGACTTAACGATGAGTCGTAAGTCGTTAGGCAGCTTGGTGTTGAGTCGTTGATTAGTTAGGTCGGCTCTGGTATTAAGTCGTAGGTCGGCAGGGTTGTTGAGTCGTGTGAGTGGCTTATGGTAAGTCAGCATGTGGATGAGTCGGCGACGACTCAGGAGTTGGGTCGGCGACGACCTAAGAGCGACGACTCATGGTTGATTCAGCCTATAAATAGAGGGGTTTGGCTCACTTTTTGGCACCGGTTTTTGAAGCGACGAAGTGCTGCCATTTTGAAGACTCGACTACAACATTTCTTCATCTTCTTTTCTCCATTCCAATCTAATTCTAACATCCATCCAAGATCGAAGATCGAGATCGAAGATCCAAGTGCCAAAGTTGAAGATCTTCATCCGTTCGAGCTAGAATTCATCGATTGGAGCGAGATATTGCCGGATCAAACCTTGATCTTCGCTGTCCAGATCTGAAGTGTGTAGTTTTTGTAGTGTTTGGGTGATTTGGTGAGTGGTAGTTATCTCTCACGCGGATCCAAAGGAGTATATTGGATTGGTGGCATGTTTGGGTGTTAAAGTTAGAGATTTCATGCATTTTTCTTAGATCTAAGTCTAGATCCATGGTTTTTGAAGATGTTTACTTATGCAAGTTTGTTTAATAAGCATTAGAGACAAATCCCATGTTTTATAATTGATAGATCTATGCTAAAAACCATGATTTCACATATGTTGGACTTTTGCTCGTTTATTTACGAAATTGCCATTATAGTTGATATTGCTTAAATTGCTTAATAGATCTTGTTTGAATGATTGATTATTTGAATGTATGATTGATTTGATTGTTTCCAAGTTAGCTAGTAGTTGATTTGGAACAAGATGATGAAAGAGGATTCAAAAGCTATGGAAGAAGGCTCTTGAATGGTGAAAGCTGCTTAAGGCATATGTAGCGGATGTTGAAGCTCATATGTATAGATTGGATGATGTTGAGATGGGACTTTGCCATGATTTGATGAGGCAAACCATGTTGTTGAGTTGAGACTTTGCTTTGATGCGATGAAGCGAAGTATGATGTGAGTCTTGGCTTAATCCAAGCAGGGATCATTCCAAGCATGTTGATAACTTGAAGAGTAGTTCAAGTTGGTTGATAATGGATTGTTCAAGAGGTAGCTTGAGCTTGTATGAGGATAGTCGTCAAGAAGGATGGCTAGGAGGCTTGGATCTCGTCGTTGTTGAAGGTTCTAGCATGCTCAAAAGCAAGAGTACATGGGGCGCCCATAACGACTACAGGTAGGTAGTCGGGACACCCAAAAGACTACAGGTAGGTAGTTGAGTACTCTGGGCAAAGTAGATAAGTCCTAGGCACAAGGCAGTGTGCGGAGTTATGGTTAGAACCGGGGTTACCATTAGCCCTTGACAGATGGTCATTCAACTAACGGTGAAATCGAGGCAAGGATAACAGTGATAGCCAGAGTCATGGATGTTTGGTTGTATTATCATTCGGCTTCAAGAGCGGTGTTTTCTGGGTGCTTATCTGATCTTGGTTTAGGCCTTGGGGGTTTGTATTTGGAAAACATCGTCCTTGACTCGAGTGGTATTCGCTTTACCTTAATTGTCTATGTTGTTATGCTTGCTTCTCCTTAGTGTATGTCTGGGGCTATCACTGTAGAAAGAGGTGGAGTGGGATGGTTTGGTTCCTATTCCTTTTATCCTTTATGCCCTTTTGGTATGCTTGATAGTTGATTTACTGCTCACTAAGACTTTGTCTGACTCAAGGTTTTATGTCTCCTCTTATTACCTTGGGCTGTTCATCCATGTCGGGATGGGCAGACTAGGTAGCAGGTGACAGGTGCTGTGCTAGGAGTTCTACGCTAAAGATGACGAAGACGAGCAGGAGGCTTTGCATATTAGTTTTCTTACTATATGTACTGGGTATCCGCTGCTGTATTTGGTTGAGTGATTTGTAGTGAGGCTTTCATGTATGGATTTGAGTAGATGATTGTATGAAACTACTGTGATGCTTATATGATGATGTTCTGTTCTATGGAGCTTCACTATATTATATTTCTCTATTGTATTTTATCCATGCGCTGTGAGTTATGCGATAGAAGATTCTTCTGTTTTGTTTTACCCAGACTATCGTCCATGGCTGCCTGGCACACCTTTCAGCGCATTATTTCCTTGTTTTGGTGCGGAAGTCATGGGCGGTCGTCACATTTGGTATCAGAGCTTTGGTTAATCAATTTTAGCCAACGCTCGCTGACGTAATTACGTAAGAGAGACGTAATTGTATTTTGATGGATGATTACTATATATAATATAGTAGTTAAGATGGATTTGAACTCCTTATGCAGTTGTTTCTTAAGGTGTTCTAATCATTCTTTTTACAGATATTAAGGATGAGTCAAAGAGGAAGACCAGCTGCTAGGGAAGGCCGTGCTACAGAAGGAGCTGCAGATTATGGGGCTATGTTCGAAGCAATGATGACTTCGATCATGAGGAGGATGCCCGTTCCAGGGCCTACTGTTGATGTTGGAGTTCAAGTCCAGGCTCCAAGACCGGTGGATTTTGCCAAGCTTTGCAAGGATTATACTTCTCTCGGAGGAAAAGCTTTCTTGGGAACGGAGTCGACTATTGAGGTGCAGAGATGGATTGAAGCATGTCGAAGGATTTTTGGTGATCTAGGGATTGAGGATGCAACCAAGAGGAAGCTTGCATCGAGACAGCTTCAGGGGAGAGCTGCGGATTGGTGGAATTCTATCACTATAGATACACCAGAAGAAGAGATTACTTGGGAGCAATTCCAAGTTAGATTTGAAGCTAAGTTCATCTCTACTGCTCAGAAATCGGTCTTGTTTAAGAGGTTTGTGGAGCTCAAGCAAGGTGGGAGGCCTGTTCTTGAGTATATTTCTGAGTTCGAAGCTTTGTCTAAGTATGCCAGATCGTATATTGATTCTCCCTACCAGAAGAACGAGAAGTTTGTGACTGGTCTGGATGCTTATCTGGGAAGGCAGTTAGTGGATCATCTGGATGATCCATTTGAGAAGCTTGTGGAGAAAGCTTTGAGGCATGAGAGTTTGTTCCCTAAGGAAAGTTCTGTTGTTGCTGTAACCAGGGAAGTATCTAAACCACAGCAGAGTGGCAACAGGAAGAGGAAGCAGCAGCAACAGAAGGGTAAGGATGGCCAGAAGAAGCCGAAGAGCGAAATGACTTGCTATAACTGCCAGCAGAAGGGCCATCTTTACAAAGATTGTAAGAATCCCAAGGTGCCGGGAAAGTGTTACAACTGTGATAAGCTGGGACATATCAAGAAGGACTGTCCAGAACCGAGGAAAGATAGGCAGGTTGTGCAAGCCTATGCTTTGGGGGCTGTTCCATCGTCTTCGAAAGCTCCTACTGCTGAGGAGAAGGGGAAGAGTGTGGTGGTTCAAGGTACTCTTTCTATTTGTGGTGTTCCAGTTAGAGTGTTGTTTGATACTGGAGCGTCGCATTCTTTTGTTTGTGATGAGTTGGTATGCCGGTTAGGTATGAAACCGGATATTGTTGATAGGCCATTGGTTGTGACTAATCCGGTTGGGGGTTCGTCATGTTTGTGTATGATATGCCGTGGTCTAGTTGTGTCGAGTCATGATTGCTCGTTTGTTTGTGATTGCTTTGTTCTGAACTTTGCGGGGTTCGGAATTATTTTGGGCATGGACTGGCTTAGGAAGTATGCGGCTAGGATTGATTGTGAGAGGCTTGAGGTGACAGTCGGAAATGTGGAAGGGCGAAAGGTTGTGATACGATGTAAGCATGAGGAAGGCGTCTTCATGAGCTTCATGTATTCGCTGGTTGTTCCACGGGATGGACTGTCATCAGTGCCTATTGTGAATGAGTTTGGTGATGTCTTTGAGGAAGTCAAAGGGTTACCGCCGCATAGGGAGATCGAGTTTCGTATCGATCTAGTTGAGGGAGCCAGACCTGTTGTGATGCCTCTTAGGCGGATGGCACCGAGGGAGCAGCAAGAGCTGAAGGTGCAAGTTGATGACCTTTTGCGGAAAGGATTCATTCGGAGAAGTGTGTCCGAATGGGGTGCGCCCGTTGTGTTCGCAACCAAAACGGATGGATCGTTGAGGTTGTGTGTTGATTATCGTGAGCTGAATAAGGTGACTAGGAAGAACAAGTATCCATTGCCGAGAATAGATGACTTGTTTGATCAGCTTCACGAGGCTAAGGTGTTTTCTCAGATGGATTTGGCAACGGGATTTCACCAGTTGAGAGTGGCGAAGGATAGTGTGCCGAAGACTGCTTTCAGGACACCATCCGGGTTTTATGAGTGGCTGGTAATGCCGTTTGGGTTGACTAACGCGCCAGCATATTTTGTGGATCTTATGAATAGAGTGTTCAGAGATCAGTTGAATAAGTTCGTGCTTGTGTTCGTGGATGATATTTTGGTTTATTCCAGAACTGAGGAAGAGCACAAGACGCACTTGAGGATTGTTTTAGGAATCTTACGGAAACATCAGCTGAAGGCTAAGTTTTCGAAGTGTCACTTCTGGAAGAATGAAGTGAGGTTCTTAGGTCATGTTATTTCTGGAAATGGAATAGCGGTTGATCCCGCTAAGGTGGCAGCGATCCAGGATTGGGTTAGGCCTAAGAATGCATCTGATGTGAGAAGTTTTCTTGGATTAGCAGGATATTATCGTCGGTTTATCAAAGACTTTTCCAAGATAGCTGCACCGTTGACAGGATTGACGAAGAAGAACCAAGTGTTCAGATGGGATGATAAGTGTGAGCAAGCTTTCGTAATCCTGAAAGAGCGACTGACGAGCGCTCCTGTTTTGACTATTCCAAGTGGGAATGATGAGATGGTGGTTTACACCGATGCATGTGGCACTGGACTAGGAGCGGTGCTAATGCAGAAGCATAAAGTTGTTGCGTATGCTAGTCGACAACTAAAGCCGCATGAAAGGAATTATCCGACTCATGATTTGGAGTTAGCGGCGATTGTGTTTGCTTTGAAGATGTGGAGACACTATCTATTGGGAGTTAGATTCGAGCTGTTTACAGATCATAAGTCGTTGAAGTATCTGTTTTCCCAAAAGGATTTGAATCTTCGACAGCAAAGGTGGCTAGAGTTCTTAGCATCGTATGATTTTGGTATAGCCTATACTCCAGGGAAAGGTAACGCAGTGGCTGATGCGTTAAGTCGAAGACATGCAGGATTGGGAGCCATGTTTTCGGAATGGAAGAGTCTTGAGTATTTGGCTGGATTTGATTTCAGGCCTAGATGTGAATTGGAACCTGAGATGTTGGCAAACTTATCGATAAGGCCTACTCTTGTGGAAAGAATTGGCGAGAGGCAAAGGAGAGATGATAAGCTTATCAAGATTATCCGTGATTTGGAATCCGGATTGGATCCAGAAAAGGATAAAGGATTTGAAGTCGATCGAGAGGGTTGGCTTCGAAAGCAAGGGCGACTAGTTGTTCCCGATGTAGATGGATTGAGAGATGAAGTTCTAAGGGAGAGTCATCACTCGAAGTTGACAATTCATCCAGGTGGAAATAAGATGTATCGGGATATGAAGAGAACCTACTACTGGGAAGGTATGAAGAAGGATGTTGGAAATTTTATTTCCAAGTGTATGAATTGCCAGTTGGTGAAAGCTGAGCAGAAGAAGCCCAGTGGATTGCTTCAGCCATTAGAGGTTCCTACATGGAAGTGGGAGCAAGTGTCGATGGACTTTATCGATGGTCTACCTAGGACAAGAGCAGGGAATGAAGGGATTTGGGTCATAGTAGATCGTTTGACCAAGAGTGCAAGGTTCATTCCTGTTCGATCGACTAGGACTGCATCGAAGTTGGCTGAATTATATGTGAAGTGGATAGTTCGTTTCCATGGTGTTCCGAAGAGTATAGTGAGCGATCGAGATCCATTGTTCACTAGTAGATTTTGGAAGAGCTTCCAGGGAGTTTTGGGAACTGAGTTGTGTTTGAGTACAGCTTATCACCCTCAAACAGATGGTCAGACTGAGAGAGTCAACCGAGTTTTGGAAGATCTTCTTAGAGCATGTGTTTTGGACTTCGGAGGATCATGGGAAGATCACCTTCATTTGGTGGAGTTTGCTTATAATAACAGTTATCAGTCGAGTATTGGTATGGCACCATATGAGGCATTATATGGAAGACCGTGTAACTCTCCGACATGTTGGTTGGAAACTGGAGAAAAGCTGATACTTGGGCCAGAGATGATTCGACAGACTTCAGATTGTATAGAGATCATTCGGCAACGAATGAAGGCAGCCCAAGATCGTCAGAAAAGTTATGCCGATAATCGTCGTAAGGATTTGGAATTCGACGTAGGTGATATGGTTTTTGTGAAGATTTCTCCTCTGAAGAGTGTCATTAGATTCGGGAAGAAAGGAAAGTTAACTCCGAGATTTGTTGGACCATTCCCGATTATCGAGCGTATTGGAAAGCTCGCTTATAGATTGGAGTTACCGGAAAAGATGGCGGGTGTGCACAGTGTTTTTCATGTATCTTATCTACGGAAGTATATGCACGACCCAACTACGGTGGTTTCTGCTGATAGCTGTGAAGACTTGGAGGTTGATCCAGTTGTTTCGAGACCTCGTAAGCCGCTTCGTATTGTTGAAACCGATACGAAACAGCTTAGGAGGAAGACGATTACGTTGCTCAAGGTACAATGGAGTGATGATGTTAACGACTGTACGTGGGAGGAGGAAGAGAGGATGAAGGCAGCTCATCCCGAACTCTTCGAGGTATGGCCCTAAAGTGTCGTGACATCTCATGAATTTGTAGCTTGTTCTAAGTCTTAGAATTCTGCATGCTAGGTTAGAATTGGTTGCATGGATTGTTGATTGCCATGGATGATAGGCATGCGGAATAATTTTGATTGCTGTTGTTTGCTTGGAATTTCGGGGGCGAAATTCCTAAGGGGGAGAGAATGTAACGACCCGTATTTTTACGTGTCGATAAATCGTAGAATTTACAGGTTGTTAGTGTTGTTTGTGTTGCTTCTAGCTTGAGTCGTTTAGGAGTTGACCCGAGTGCAAGTGATGAGTCGTGACCGACTCATAGGCATAGCTAAGTTAGGTGATGAGTCGTGACCGACTCATAGGGACCGACTCAAGGGGTTTAGGCGACTTAAGGATATGACCGACTCATAATGACCGACCTAATTGGAGTTAGCTTCATAAGATGGTGACCGACTCACGAGATAGCGGTTTAAGGGTTGGTGACCGACTTAAGAAAAACCGACTTAGGGCTTAGGTCGTGGGTAGTTGAGTCGGTGAGGCCATGGGTCGTGAGTCGTTTGACCGAGTTAGGGATAGGTTGAGTCGTTTGTGTCATAGTTAAATCGTGACCGACTTATGTTGAGTCGGCTAGGACTTAGGTCGGCCATAAGGCTGTGTTGTTAGGTCGTTTGCAACTGAGTCGGTAGGCACGACTTAACGATGAGTCGTAAGTCGTTAGGCAGCTTGGTGTTGAGTCGTTGATTAGTTAGGTCGGCTCTGGTATTAAGTCGTAGGTCGGCAGGGTTGTTGAGTCGTGTGAGTGGCTTATGGTAAGTCAGCATGTGGATGAGTCGGGGACGACTCAGGAGTTGGGTCGGCGACGACCTAAGAGCGACGACTCATGGTTGATTCAGCCTATAAATAGAGGGGTTTGGCTCACTTTTTGGCACCGGTTTTTGAAGCGACGAAGTGCTGCCATTTTGAAGACTCGACTACAACATTTCTTCATCTTCTTTTCTCCATTCCAATCTAATTCTAACATCCATCCAAGATCGAAGATCGAGATCGAAGATCCAAGTGCCAAAGTTGAAGATCTTCATCCGTTCGAGCTAGAATTCATCGATTGGAGCGAGATATTGCCGGATCAAACCTTGATCTTCGCTGTCCAGATCTGAAGTGTGTAGTTTTTGTAGTGTTTGGGTGATTTGGTGAGTGGTAGTTATCTCTCACGCGGATCCAAAGGAGTATATTGGATTGGTGGCATGTTTGGGTGTTAAAGTTAGAGATTTCATGCATTTTTCTTAGATCTAAGTCTAGATCCATGGTTTTTGAAGATGTTTACTTATGCAAGTTTGTTTAATAAGCATTAGAGACAAATCCCATGTTTTATAATTGATAGATCTATGCTAAAAACCATGATTTCACATATGTTGGACTTTTGCTCGTTTATTTACGAAATTGCCATTATAGTTGATATTGCTTAAATTGCTTAATAGATCTTGTTTGAATGATTGATTATTTGAATGTATGATTGATTTGATTGTTTCCAAGTTAGCTAGTAGTTGATTTGGAACAAGATGATGAAAGAGGATTCAAAAGCTATGGAAGAAGGCTCTTGAATGGTGAAAGCTGCTTAAGGCATATGTAGCGGATGTTGAAGCTCATATGTATAGATTGGATGATGTTGAGATGGGACTTTGCCATGATTTGATGAGGCAAACCATGTTGTTGAGTTGAGACTTTGCTTTGATGCGATGAAGCGAAGTATGATGTGAGTCTTGGCTTAATCCAAGCAGGGATCATTCCAAGCATGTTGATAACTTGAAGAGTAGTTCAAGTTGGTTGATAATGGATTGTTCAAGAGGTAGCTTGAGCTTGTATGAGGATAGTCGTCAAGAAGGATGGCTAGGAGGCTTGGATCTCGTCGTTGTTGAAGGTTCTAGCATGCTCAAAAGCAAGAGTACATGGGGCGCCCATAACGACTACAGGTAGGTAGTCGGGACACCCAAAAGACTACAGGTAGGTAGTTGAGTACTCTGGGCAAAGTAGATAAGTCCTAGGCACAAGGCAGTGTGCGGAGTTATGGTTAGAACCGGGGTTACCATTAGCCCTTGACAGATGGTCATTCAACTAACGGTGAAATCGAGGCAAGGATAACAGTGATAGCCAGAGTCATGGATGTTTGGTTGTATTATCATTCGGCTTCAAGAGCGGTGTTTTCTGGGTGCTTATCTGATCTTGGTTTAGGCCTTGGGGGTTTGTATTTGGAAAACATCGTCCTTGACTCGAGTGGTATTCGCTTTACCTTAATTGTCTATGTTGTTATGCTTGCTTCTCCTTAGTGTATGTCTGGGGCTATCACTGTAGAAAGAGGTGGAGTGGGATGGTTTGGTTCCTATTCCTTTTATCCTTTATGCCCTTTTGGTATGCTTGATAGTTGATTTACTGCTCACTAAGACTTTGTCTGACTCAAGGTTTTATGTCTCCTCTTATTACCTTGGGCTGTTCATCCATGTCGGGATGGGCAGACTAGGTAGCAGGTGACAGGTGCTGTGCTAGGAGTTCTACGCTAAAGATGACGAAGACGAGCAGGAGGCTTTGCATATTAGTTTTCTTACTATATGTACTGGGTATCCGCTGCTGTATTTGGTTGAGTGATTTGTAGTGAGGCTTTCATGTATGGATTTGAGTAGATGATTGTATGAAACTACTGTGATGCTTATATGATGATGTTCTGTTCTATGGAGCTTCACTATATTATATTTCTCTATTGTATTTTATCCATGCGCTGTGAGTTATGCGATAGAAGATTCTTCTGTTTTGTTTTACCCAGACTATCGTCCATGGCTGCCTGGCACACCTTTCAGCGCATTATTTCCTTGTTTTGGTGCGGAAGTCATGGGCGGTCGTCACAAAATCACTTAAATAAAAATCCAGTTACAAAATCATACCCTTAAATTTCCCATTCAATAATTTCAAATTGATTTAATTGAATAAATCCTTATTTAAATACCATTTAGATAAACCCACATTTATCTCCCAATCTTAGTAAATTGCAGAATACTTTTTGGAATAAAACTTACATAAATATTTATCATAATTTATGTATTAAATCAAATTTTGACTAAATTAAATATTATTAAATCTATATATCATTACCCTTTATATATTAAAAAATTTAAGGATTAACATTTAGTAAGACCATATATTTCTTTCCAAAACAATGAATTAAATTTCAAAATATTTATATATATGGACCAACGATATCTGTATATATTTCTTATCGTATGGTCAAGTGTTACGGATATTTATCATTTCAATCCGTACACTAAATGTATACGGGTGGATAGCATTTCAACCCGTAATCCCAATTCAATTAAACGAAAATCGCTTGGGTTTATCATTTCAACCCATAACGATTTTCTCCTATTCTAAAGTCTGTTCCGGTATGTATCATTTCAACCCATAGTGATTTCTATACTAACAGGGAACTTGCAGAGTGATAACAGATATGTAAATAATAATAACAAAAGGCATATATCATCAAAATAAATATATAAACAATAGGATATGGTGTCATATCCCATAAGTGAATAGTTATAGATAATAGCATATATAACAATTTAAATAACTACAGCCTCATATTTCAATTGTCGTCTCAATTGAAATCAAATTTAGTAAATAAAAGAATGTTAATCGTGAGTGATTTCTCACCTTTCGAGGCCAGAGAAAAAGAAGTGAGTTATGAAATCCAGATCCGAATTCCAAAACAAAGCTAGATGGACACGGTTCAATGATGAAAGCTGATAATAGGAATAGACGAATTCAAATCAGAATTGGATCAAGGAAGATAAATAGGATAAGTGAGCTTATGTACAACTGGCCAACATATGCAGATATAGTTTATAAAATATGCAACAAAATATGAATGCCTCGGTTAATATATATACATAGGTGTGCAGACCGACTATATTAATATAACCATATATATACTATATAACATTTCCTCTGCCAATTTGTATATGACTATACATATGACTATACTTGAAATCAAAATACACATCCCTCAAAAAAATTCCAACGTATATCAGTCAGTGCAAACAACCTTAAGGCTGACATGAAATAAACTTTTGAAAGCATATACTGTTGAAATTATAAAATATTGATATAACTTATACTGTAAAACTACCATAGAAAATTTATATATATACCTACATTTAAATATAACTTATGTAAATTGTTGAAAATAAAATAAAATATAGTACGGTAGACTCTAAAATACTAAAACAATCATAAAATTATATATATTATAAATTGACCTATCAAACTTGTACCCACCAATTTTATATAATATATATACCAAAACAGTAACGAAAATTGAAATACTATATTTTATATATCTAACATATGAAAGCTAATAAAATAACATATTTTATTATAGTTGAAACTGTTATAACCAAATATATAAAACATATAAAAATACGTATATTAATAGAAGGCTGCCAAACTTATACCATATATACCGTAAGCTATCAATAGTAAAATAAAACGCGTATATATATATATATATATATATTTAACTTATCAACTAGTTAGTAAAACATACGTATCTAAAAGCCGTACGATAACTATATGCTAACAAAAGTCAAAAACTATATACCGTAAAATCTTAAAATAATATACATAATACAGTATAAATATATACTAACCTTTATATATGAACAGAAGTTAAATATTTATATACACGTTTATAAATATAACAATTATCATATATATACTATAATGAAATATATTATTATTTTTAAAGTTCAACTGTTAGGGAATTCAAAATCCCCATAGTTGCGGTAAACATATAAAACAAAACTTATGCACAATCTATGCTGTTCTTAATATATAAAATAGACTTATATCAAATAAAATGCGTACTTACTTTTAAAAACCAGAGAGGAAATGTTTTTCCAACTAATGCATGCGGCCATGGGGACGAGGCAGGCCAAGGAAAAGAGAGAGCTCATGCTCAGGTTTGGAAGAAATAAGAAAAGATGGAGGGGAGATGAGAACAGGCGATTGAATGCATGCATGATTCAAGCAACATGACATGGCGAAGGGCATTCTTCAGGCAACAGAGAAAATGCTAGTTTCTTAAATATAAAGGTAGGTCTGCATCTGATATGTGAACGTGCTATATGACTTTATATAATATTTACAAAGCTCTCTACTCTTTTAATATTAATTCGAGGGCAACGAATAGCCTACAGAGAGAAAAAAAGATGCAATCTATGCTATACTATATATATATATTCCTAGAAACATGGAAACGAAGAGGTAAAAGAGGGAAGAGAAAGAGGCGTATAAATGAATGGTAAATAAATTTAGATTTCAAATGAAATAAATGGAACAGCAGAGATTAAAGTATGGATGTAAATCCTAGAATAATAAAAAGCAACGGTTATATTTTGATTAAGAAAAATAATTAAAACAATTAATGGCTTAAATGGGGCAGCATGTTTCAAATTTTTGAAATGCAAAAGAAACGTACACTATAAATATAAAGTTTTCAAAAGCAAAAGAAACGTAAAGCTGTCCATTAATTCATCACAACGTTATTTAAGTAATAAATTGAAATGAATATAAAAATAAAAGTAATTGTAACGGTTAATAGTTGATTTAGCTATACACTTAAGGCAATAAATTTTTGTTTGTTTGTACAACACATAATGAGTTTTGAAAGTCAAGGATATAAAAATGGATAAAAGGAAAGAAATCAGGAAATTTTGTGAGCAATACCTTTCCAAGGAAAGGTAGGCTTACATTATATATACATGCTGAGATGATTAGGCACGTTCAAAAATTTTGAAGCAAATGAAGGAATTGGAAAAAAATTAAAAAAATGAAAGAAATTTGAAAAGTCCGTAGCTATGATTTAGCCAAAAATTATTAAAGCCATTCACTAGGAAGGTTGGAACCGAAATAATAGGGAGAGGAAGGCACATTATATTTGATGACAAAGTTGTGTTCAGATCTATAAGCAAGTGGTTTATATATTATAGGCCTTATGAAAGCGAGGGAAGGAACGGATGCTACTAGCTTGATGATTTGAGATTCTTTCAAGCGTTAAAAACAAAAATAAAGAGAGACCAGAATAAACGCACCACCATAAATATAAATATACGCTTCAATTGCAAAAGAAACGTATAGAGAAAATTATGGGTAGTGGGAAAGGTAAAGTCAGTGCACGAAACTACAAGGTATAATAAAAGCAAGGTCGATGATCTCAAATTTATTAATGGTTACGAATGGAAAAGTCTACCTGAATTGGAAAAGTATTAAGCAATAGAAATCTTTAATGGTAGTAAAAAGAAACCGTTACGCACTGATTCAGAAATCAATTAAAGCAATTAATAGCTTGAATTAGACAGCACGTTTTCTCAATTAGATAAACTTCCATAAAATTATTTGAAAATTTACAATCTTCTATATTTAAATATACGTATTCTAAATATATAAACATTTAATTTAAAAATTCAATTATTATAAGATTTCACAAATATTCAATTAAATACGTTATAGAATCAATTAAAATTGTTAAAATTTTCCGGGTCGTTACAGGTTGTTGGATTTGATGTTGATGCACATGTTTGAGCATTTCTCTAATGCCTAGTCAATGGCATGGAAGTCGATCAGGAGGCATGTGATAAGGGTCGCTCCAGTCGAACTTCCAAATATCGTCATGAGCTCATGAGTCCGATAGTGAAGGGCTATAGATGCTTTAAGCTATTATCTGCAAATGGTCGAAGATCAGGCTTAGAAGCATGTTGAATTAAATGTCGAGCAGGGTTTAGCCTCGTGTTTCACACAGCTGCATACCTAGCTCTTGCTTTGAGTTTGAATTTTCTTATGTATTCAAGTAATGTGCACTCCCTTTAATGTACTCGCAATCTATTGCTCGTCATTCAGGTTGGAATGATAGTCAGTCGCCCATGAGCCCGGGAATCGATTCGATGTTCTACCTCTAGGCATTCGCTCGGTCGTAGCCTCGAGTCGTTGTAAACACTTGGTATGAGTTTAAATATTGAGCTATCGCGGTCTATTTTTTCGATGATCACACTTCTACCATCATCTTGGATTAATAAATTGTAACGACCCTGAATTTTCGAACCCGAAAATTCTAGGTAGTTATGAAAAAGAAGAAAGAGATAGAAGAAGAAGAATAGAAACACCAACATCTCACATTCGCAGCGGATAAAATACAATAATAAATAATAATAGTTTACAAAAGAATGCTATATCTGTCGATTACATTTAATATACATCAGAGTTTCACATACATACAGTCACTGAATATATACAATTATCATGTCTCTGATTAACAATAATATAGATACAGCGGAAATACTCTATACGCTATTGTCATCCAGCTCGCCTCCTGAGCTCCAGAACGTACTTACCTGAAAATCTGTAATACTCGGTCTGACCCGAGCATTACATCAAAGTAACACCCGGGTCAGGGTGGAAACCAGCGTGAGTAAATTCATATAATTCGAAAAACCAAGCTATATAATTAACTTATGAATTACTGGGGTAACTCTTGCTTCTATACGAGTTCTAAACTTGTTTAAGTAAACCATTTTCACTCCCAACAGTTCTCCTATTAAATGTCCAGGTTACCTATCTTATTCCATTCCAGCCTGCTTATTTCCTCATATCCAATTTATAAGAATATCGATTACTTACTAAGTGGGTTTCGGGTATTTTCTAATACCCGACCCCGGCCTCTTTGAATCAAATGTTTAAGTGAAATCATTCAATTTTTTTTACAGTAACACATTCACATAGTGATTCCATTCCAGAAATAAAACCCCTATTATCTCCATGCAAACAAACATATCTTCTCATGCAGCATTATACCTCTTATATCAGGGTATCAAATAACATAAGCATTCAATTTTGTCATCCATGAGCAAAGCTTACAAATCCATACTATCATTAATTTAATTAGTGTAGGTTCAATTAACCACTAAAGAGTTAATCACCTAACCCTATTTAAGTCTTCATAGACTAACTACACCCATTTGAATAAATTAATCATTCTTAATTATCCGGCTTCATTAATTATCCCTAATTACTTAATTAATCCTAAATTGATCACATCCATTAATCTTTGATAAATTAATTACATTAACAAATTAACCCTTCAGTTACTTACATTAAATAATTATCCTTTGAGTAATCTGATTATTTCTTAATTATTTCCATTAAGTAATATTACCTTAATCACTTAAGTAAATTAATTAACCCTTGAAAAATTAATCTTCAATTGACTCATCAAGCAATTATTATCTAATTAATAAATCCCAAGTTTTAAATTAATTATCCTCTGATCAATTTATAACCCTTAATTATAAATAAATTTATTCAAATCATTAATAAATGAAATTAATTTACCCGTTCTAATTACCTTAAGAATTTAATGAATCACAAATCATTAAATCTTACTAACTTTAAGATAAAAACATTATTCTTATTTATGACTAAATTGTCATTAACAAAAGTATTTGAAGACAATTTACTTCCAACTTTACTTTTAAATTTCATTTCAAATTTAAGATTTGAAATGAATACAAACTTAACTTTAACAAGGTTTAAGAACCATTCAAGACCTTTAAAAACCACATGTTTAAGAAATGTTTATCTTATAAAAGAAACTTAAAGAAGGTTTAAACTAAATTCATTTTTTTTTGTTTCATCCATTTATATTGTACTTTATATTTGAAGTTGTTAAAATACTTAAATTTTTATAAAACTTTATTTTATTTCAAACTAGGATACAATTTAGATTTGAATTCAGATTTGAAACTTTAATTTCATACTTCTTTCAAAATATAATCCAATTATAACCTTTTTTTTTACACAGACAGGTTTAAAACCTGTAACACTCAATCTGCACGAGACTATATTTCACATGACTTCGAGTCGAGACCCTTACTGCTTCGGGCGACACACGCAAACTACTCGAGTAAATCCCGAGTACTCATCTCTGCTCAAACCATACTTCACTAGAAAATGAGCACCGTGCACCCTGCACCCTCCACGATGGGGCTCCGACCATTGCGTACACTTCCTAGGAATCCACTATCAATTCTTTACCAAGATTCGACCACTCGATCATCGACTCCAAGTTGAAATAAAGATCGAGCTTCCAAGCACAAAACTAGAACAACATCACAACCTGGAACATCGTCGTTCGTGCGCCTCAGACCACCGAAGACTCTGCAACTTCGGCCAAATCTCCGTTGGCCCACCTACTCCCATTTCCCAAGATATGGTGGCACTCGGTCCATCATAGATAATGCCCCGATCAATTCTGTTCGATCTATCCAAACATGGTTTACACACTTTCCAGATCCACCACCCATGCTACCAACCCTGATCGCCTTTTTGGTATTTTTCCTTGATTTTTCGATCATTCTTCCATCCTTAGGGAGAACCACAAACATTCCGATCAAATAGATCATCAGAGGCAACTCGAAATACCCAATCCAGTTCAACTCGAACTGCTCTCAAATGCTAACACTAAAAATTATAACTTTTGTTTAAAAGTCATGATTTTGAGTGACGTTTCCAATCATATACCTGAAACAATGTTTTAAGATATTTGGATTTTGCAAAACTCACCCTTTCCTGTTCTGATTTGTTTTCCAGAGCAGTTTCAATTTTTTTCTCCTTAAATAAAAATTTGAACTCTAATTCATGATTAAACAAACAACTTCAGTTTAAATCCTAAGTCCTAACAGTAATTGGACCAAGAGATACTAAATTTTGAGTAAACTTGAATGTGGAAATAACAGAGGTTGCATATTATACTGAGACTTTGTATAGGCATTTATCTTATTTCAAACATGCATTCAAATCAAACATCCCTGTAAACAATATTTATCACAAGCATCAACCAGATTTAAACTGTTTTTAAATGCAAGATTTACTCACCTGCATGGTAGCTGAACAAAGAACAATCTTGTCTTTAATCTGCAGTATGAATCCGCTTGAATTTCTGTTTTGAATTCTTGTCGGTTTCTAATTTGAATAAAAAATTAGTTTACTTCCTTTTTCTTATTTTAGTTTTCTCTTGTATACTTCAGTTGTTACTGAATAAATTTTGAAATAGTAAGATGCCTACAAATATATGTATAAGAGAAAACAGTTGTAATATGGGAAGGTGTTATCTAGTTTAGTTGTTTTCTTCAATTTGTTTTTATCGTGATCAGATTTTATTACTGAAGTATAAAGATCTGTAAAATTTTTGAAATGACTAAAATTGGGCTGAGATGATATAGTGTAGGCTACAATTCTTTGTTGTACATGGCAGAAAGGTGGCTGCTTTGTGTTGTACAGGCAAGAAGGTGGCTGCATATATTCATATGCAGACCTGATTTTGATTTCAGATGATATTTTTTTATTCTGACCTTGATGTTTTATAAAAGCTTTGGTGTTGTTTTAGAGATGTTTGTTTTGACCTGATACAGTATTTGTGTGCCAATTAAATGCATATGTCTTCAAATATGTTTACACCTAATTATGATTGCTAATCTTTATATTTTTTTGTTTATTTGTACCAAGATATTTTGTGTATTATGAATAGTTTGTATTCTTTTGCTTTGAACAAACGTAAATACAGCAAGCTTGTTATTATTTTCCTTTATGTTTATGTAAGATCATGATAGTTATTGTTTACATAACTTCTTAGTTTTATTTTCTATTTGTAATTAAATTTTCAAACCTTTGATTTAGAACATATGTTTGTATTTATATATTTTATATTTCTATTTATATCTTATATTTACATTTTCCTTATGTTTATATATTTATGTTTATAACCATATATGATTTTATACTTAAGTTTAATATTTATTTTAAAATGATAAGTTCACTTTTTATTTAATTAGATTAAAAATCTGTTAAAATAATATGGCCAAAATACCGGGTCATCACATTCCTCCCCCCTTTGAATCTTTTCGTCCTCGAAAAGGAACGAGGCCAGATTTATTAAAATGCTTAAAATCATATAAATTTCCTTTTAAATTACTTTAAAAATCTATATAATATTTCTGAAATAGTTTTTAAAAAATACTTTTATAACTCGATGTTTTGATAAGTCCATCCTCGTTCTCACAGAAATTCGGTCATACGTTGATCAGGCGTATGACTGAAAATCTACAAACGCTTGGCAGACCCGTTTCAACATCCATTGAAAATACTTGTAAAATAATTTTATTGAAAATATAGAAAATAGTTTTTGAAAATAGAGGAAATATCTTTGTGAGAATGCTCTGGAAATCATCACCCCCATCCATAGTCACAGTTACATTCCAAGGTTACGTGGCCATCGCAGCAAAAGTCCATGTAACTGCAGGCTCTCCGTGGCCTCTCGATTACGCCATAGATCCCATACAACATATCACAGTTACATCCAGGGTCACATTGCCGTCACAGCAAAAGTCCATATAAATGCAGGCTCTCCGCGGCCTCTGATTTTCGCTGTCGAAATGAAACTTCTCCACTCCTACATAGGTCGCAGTCTACCGATATAAAATCAAACGCAGACTGTTGGCTCTCAGCGGCACACACGACTCTCGCTATGTTATACCATAGGCCGCAGTTACATCCTGGGTTACGTTGCCATCGCAGCAAAAGTCCATCTAAATGTTGGTTCTCAGCAGCACACACGACTTTCGCTATGGTATACTCAACTCATAATCCTCAGGAACTAGTTTTGTTCGAACTCCTCACAGGATCAACTTTAGAACCCCCCTTAGGGCTCAAGGCAGCACCACCCGGTGGCACTCCTGAGAAGTTCATTTCAAGGGAGCGCCTTTTACCCCAGAGCCATCATCAAAACATTTTATACTATACACATATAGTATCTTCAAATCATACACCTAGTATGATATCATACAAAACTCCTTTACATAAAATCGATTATTCCAAAATCGATAATTCTCAAACTAAGCTTTCCAAATTCAATATTGATTTTACTCAAAAATCAAAAGCCTTTCCAAATTCAAAGGTTCCCAAAACCTTTTCTAAAATCCTCATAAGATCCTTTTTATATATATATATATATATTTAAAAACTTTGGATCCTTTCAAACTCGTATAAAACTCCGTTTATACTTCAAACACCTTCAAAAAATCCTTTTCTTCCGGAAATAGATTTAACAAGGGGAGTTTTATCTTACATATAACAAAGATTTATAACTTTGTTTATTCAAAATCAAATATTCCAATTTGATAACTTTTGTTTTCAATATCAATTTAATTCAAATCCGTACGATGTACACATATCATCCGTACACTATATCAATCTGATCGCTCATTCGATCACACAATTTTACTTCCAAACTAGTATCGTCCACCCGACTTTCTAGTGCGAACTCTGATCTGGTTTCTTGATCAAAAACCGTCATTCTCCTTGTATAGTCATAACTATGATAGAGAATATCTAGAACCAATCAACAACCCATATTCAGGTTCGCCGTCGAAAATCGAGTGAAAAACCCAATTCGGATCAAATCACTATGCGAATAGAATAATATACGTACATCCTACGTATTTAACTTCATTGACTTTTAGCCAAATCAATTTCTCTTCCCATTCACATTGACTTAAATTTTCATTCACTTATTCACATTTGCCTTAATCCCCATTTGGATTATCACTTCAATTCTTATCTCAGTTAGGTATTTAATCGATAACAGTTTGGGCTACGACCAGTTTATATTTAGGAAATAGCTTGAAAATTTTAAAAATAGATAAGTAGTTGAAAAATAATTATTAGTTTGCAAAGTAGCTGTATAATAGTTAACTAATTATAACATAGTTGATAAATAGCTAAATAGTTTCAAAAATTTTAGATAATTGCAAAATAGTTGTAAAATAGTAATTAATTTGTAAAATAATTGAAAAACAGTAATTAGTTGATAAAACAGTTACAAAATAGTTAGATAACTCCAAAAGTAGATATAAAATAAGTATAAGATAGTTTTGGGTTTAATAAGAAAGGTTGTATGTATAATAACTAACTTGGAAAAATAGAATTGTACTAAAACAATTTATTTAAAAAAAAAGTCTAGAGTCAAACTTCCCAATCTCTATTCTCATCAATTCAATTTAAATTTCAACTTCCATTTAAATTGACCCAATTCCAATTTTAAATAACTCCAATTTCCATTGGACTTGATTTATTCTCAATTCAAGTTGAATTAATTCTCAATTTCTTTCCGACTCCACATCAAATTCCATTTGATTTTTACTTATTCAATTTTAATTACAGTTCCAAATTATTCAAATGAATTTGGACTAATTTCAAATTAAATCCACTTCAATTTCAAATGATTTAGATTTCTATAAGAATTGATTCCAATTCCCATTTGAATTTGAAATCATTTTTTTTTCATTTTTATTTCCAATTAATCCAATTCAAATTTTCCATTTGAATTCCATACTTATTCATCTTCAATTCCAGCTAATTCAAACTAAATTCAACTTGAACTAATTGAATCTAAATTTCAATTTTAACCCAAATCTTGAAACAACTTAAATTTTTGAGTCAGATTGTCAAAATTCCATTTTAAATTATCTTTAAGTTCAAATAAGTGTTCAGAACAATTTTATCTTAAAATTTTAATTTATTACCCAATTTTTATCTTTCGGATTTGAAACCAGTTCTTAAACAATTTTAATTTACAAATTCAATTATTCAAATTTTCAGTTTAAAGTAATTCTTACTTTCAAATTAAAGTTTAATTTCCCATTTTATCTCAATAATGGATATATTACCACACTTCATTTCTCATTCATTTAAAACAAACCCAATTTATAATTTAAAGATTATTAATAACACTAGGATGATGTCATCCAATTTATTTAAAAACCTCCATCCATTTTCAATTTCTAGATCTCAAACCCATTTTGAGATCACACAAACTCCCAATTAAATTAACCATTTAACTTCCCAAGTTAAATCCCAATTTCATATTGAAATTTCCAAATCAGGTTGTCCATTCAAACTTATTTAACTTCCTCCAAGTTACATTCAATTTCAATCTAATTTTTTTTTACCCAATCTCGATTATATAAATTCGAGTTAACTTTCCCAATGTTGGATTAACCTCTTAAATTAGATTATCCTTGTTTAAAAATTCAAAATCCAAATCTTTAAACAATTAATCTCTGATTAAACTCTCTATAGATAAAGAAAACATTGTATTAGATTTTACTACCACAAAATATTCCATACATTAATCGACTACATACTAGTAGTTCATACATTGCATTCATCTATCCAAAATAAGAGTCTTACACAAGTCATAACTCCCGTTGCCTTTCTATTACCTAAAGGTTCGGAAAGATCAAAGCCCTAATATTCTTACAAGAATCCTTTCTTGGACTTCCTCCCAAAGGGCAAAGCCCGAACATACACTTCTCAACAGGGTGTCCCCACTTATAACATTTACCACAAAATGTTTCTACCCTGTCATCAATCTGGATAACCTTCACACCTCGAACGGTATGTTCCATAGCTTTACTCCTTTTCTGCCTCTCAGGACAATTTCTAGCAATGTGTCCCATCTTCTTACAATGATAGCAAATAGTCGACTCCTTGACCGTTTCAATTAGTTTACGCTTCGCGTTTCTCACTTCCGGGAAATGACTTAAGAAATGTCCTTTCTTATGACACTTAAAGCACGAGATCTCAGAGCGAAACCGATGAAATGTACCCTTCGATTCTTCCCTTGTTTTACTACACTTGGCTGCGTAATGTCCCTTATTGAAACATCTGTAGCAGGTGACATTATCATAAGGTCCTGGTTCATCCTTTTCCTTAACCTGTTTCTCATACTCTAGAATTTCCTCTTCTCGATTCTTACGTGCAGCTATTCTTGGCTCTCTGCGTCGACCCTTGCATTCTTCCCTCCTAGTCATCTCTCTCAAAGACTGAATTCTAGAGGGGCTTCCTAACCTATAAATTAGACTTAATTAGAAAAATTCTACTTTTACCCTTATATTAATTTGCTTACCAAGTTATACTTTATGTAAAAGTTTACTTCCTTAAAACATTTCATTTTGCTTTAGCATTATTAGGAAACAAACATCCCAGTATTTCTATTACCACTTAATTTCATTTGAAACCAAATATAAGTTAAATGTTCCTTAATATTTATTAGAATGAAATATTGCTTTATATATCAAAATATAATATTAGATAAAATCATTTAAAACCCTTATATAATAAAATAACAAGTACGCTCTCATATATATATATATATATATATATATACGCTCAACTCATTTTAGAGTACTATTGACCCTATCTTTAATGAGTACACCCACCAGAGCTAAGGTTCTCGCTTAACCTTCAGCTCTAATACCAACTGTAACGACCCTGAATTTTCGAACCCGAAAATTCTAGATAGTTATGAAAAAGAAGAAAGAGATAGAAGAAGAAGAACAGAAACACCTACATCTCACATTCGCAGTGGATATAATATAATAATAAATAATAACAGTTTACAAAAGAATACTGTATCTGTCGATTTCATTTAATATACATCAGAGTTTCACATATATATACAGTCACTAAATATATACAATTATCATGTCTCGGATTAACAATAATATAGATACAGCGGAAATACTCTATACGCTATTGCCATCCAGCTCGCCTCCTGAGCACCAGAACGTACTTACTGAAAATCTGTAATACTCGGTCTGACCCGAGCATTACATCAAAGTAACACCCGGGTTAGGCTGGAAACCAGCGTGAGTAAATTCATATAATTCGAAAAACCAAGCTATATAATTAACTTATGAATTAATGGGTAACTCGTGCTTCTATACGAGTTCTAAACTTGTTTAAGTAAACCATTTTCACTCCCAACAGTTCTCCGGTTAAATGTCCAGGTTAACTATCTTATTCCATTCCAGCCTGCTTATTTCCTCATATCCAATTTATAAGAATATCGATTACTTTCTAGGTGGGTTTCGAGTATTTTCTAATACCCGACCCCGGGCTCTTTGAATCAAATGTTTAAGTGAAATCATTCAAATTTTTTTTTTAGTAACACATTCACATAGTGATTCCATTCCAGAAATAAAACCCCTATTATATCCATTCAAACAAACATATCATCTCATGCAGCATTATACATCTCATATCAGGGTATCAAACAGCATAAGCATTCAATTTAATCATCCATGAGCAAGCTTACAAATCCATACTATCATTAATTTAATTAATGTAGGTTCAATTAACCACTAAAGAGTTAATCACCTCACCCTATTTAAGTCTTCATAGACTAACTACACCCATTTGAATAAATTAATCATTCTTAATTATCCGGCTTCATTAATTATCCTTAATTACTTAATTAATCCTAAATTGATCACATCCATTAATCTTTGATAAATTAACTACATTAACGAATTAACCCTTCAGTTACTTACATTAAGTAACTATCCTTTGAGTAATCTGATTATTTCTTAATTATTTCCATTAAGTAATATTACCTTAATCACTAAAGTAAATTAATTAACCCTTGAAAAATTAATCTTCAATTGATTCATCAAGCAATTATTATCTAATTAATAAATCCCAAGTTTCCAATTAATTATCCTCTGGTCAATTTATAACCCTTAATTATAAATAAATTTATTCAAATCATTAATAAATGAAATTAATTTACCCGTTCTAATTACCTTAAGAATTTAATGAATCACAAATCATTAAATCTTACTAACTTTAAGATAAAAACATTATTCTTATTTATGACTGAATGGTCATTACCAAAAGTATTTGAAGACAATTTACATCCAACTTTACTTTTAAATTTCATTTCAAATTTAAGATTTGAAATGAATACAAACTTAACTTTAACAAGGTTTAAGAACCATTCAAAACCTTTAAAAACCACATGTTTAAGAAATGTTTATCTTATAAAAGAAACTTAAAGGGGGTTTAAACCAAATTCATTTTTTTTATTTCATCCATCTAAATTATACTTTATATTTGAAGCTGTTAAAATAGTTAAATTTTTATAAAACTTAATTTTATTTCAAACTAGGATACAATTTAGGTTTGAATTCAGATTTAAAACTTTAATTTCACACTTCTTTTAAAACTTAATCCAATTATAACCTTTTTTTTACACAGACAGGTTTAAACCTGTAACACTCAATTTACACGAGACTATATTTCACATGATTTTGAGTCGAGACCCTTACTTCTTCGGGCGACACACGCAAACTACTCGAGTAAATCTCGAGTACTCATCTCTGCTCAAACCATACTTCACCAGAAAATGAGCACCGTGCACCCTGCAGCCTCCACGATGGGGCTCCGACCATTGCCTACACTTCCCATGCATCCACTATCAATTCTTTACATAAATTCGACCACTCGATCATCGACTCCAGCATGAAATAAAAATCAAGCTTCCAAGCACATAACTGGAACAACATCACAACCTGGAACATCGTCGTTCGTGTGCCTCCGACCACCGAAGACACTACAACTTCGGCCAAACCTCCGTCAGCCCACCTACTTCCATTTCGAAGATATAGTGGCACTCGTTCCATCATAGATAATGCCCCGATCAATTCTGTTCAATCTATCCAAACTAGGTTTACACACTATCCAGATCCACCACCTGCGCTACCAACCCCTGATCGCCTTTTTGGTATTTTTCCTTGATTTTCTGATGATTCTTCCATCCTTAGGGAGAACCACAAACATTCCGATCAAATAGATCATCAGAGGCAACTCGAAATACCCAATCCAGTTCAACTCGAACTGCTCTCAAATGCTAAAACTAAAAATTATAATTTTTGTTTAAAAGTCATGATTTTGAGTGACGTTTCCAATCATATACCTGAAACAATGTTTTAAGATATTTGGATTTTTACAAAACTCACCCTTTCCTGTTCTGATTTGTTTTCCAGAGCAGTTTCAAATTTTTTATCTTTAAACAAAAATTTGAACTCTAATTCATGATTAAACAAACAACTTCAGTTTAAATCCTAAGTCCTAACAGTAATTGGACCAAGAGATACTAAATTTTGAGTAAAACTTGAATCTGGAAATAATAGAGGTTGCATATTATACTGATACTTTGTATAGGCATTTATCTTATTTCAAACATGCATTCAAATCAAACATCCCTGTAAACAATATTCATCACAAGCATCAACCAGATTTAAACTGTTTTTAAATGCAAGATTTACTCACTGCAAGGTAGCTGAACAAAGAACAATCTTGTTTTTGAATCTGCAGTATGAATATGCTTGAATTTCTGTTTTGAATTCTTGTCAGTTTCTAATTTGAATAAAAAATTAGTTTACTTCCTTTTTCTTATTTTAGTTTTCTCTAGTATACTCAGTTGATACTGAATAAATTTTGAAATAGTAAGATGCCTACAAATATATTTATAAGAGAAAACAGTTGTAATATGGGAAGGTGTTATCTAGTTTAGCTGTTTTCTTCAATTTGTTTTTATCTTGATCAGATTTTATTACTGAAGTATAAAGATTTGTAAAACTTTTGAAATGAATAAATTGGGTTGAGATGATATATTGTAGGCTACAATTCTTTGTTGTACATGGCAGAAAGGTGGCTGCTATGTGTTGTACAGGCAAGAAGGTGGCTGCATATATTCATATGCAGACCTGATTTTGATTTCAGATGATATTTTTTTTATTCTGACCTTAATGTTTTATAAAAGCTTTAGTGTTGTTTAAGAGATGTTTGTTTTGACCTGATACAATATTTGTGTGCCAATTAAATGCGTATGTCTTCAAATATGTTTACACCTAATTATGATTGCTAATCTTTATATTTTTTTGTTTATTTGTACCAACATATTTTGTGTATTATGAATAGTTTGTCTTCTTTTGCTTTGAACAAACGTAAATACGGCAAGCTTGTTATTATTTTCCTTTATGTTTATGTAAGATCATGATAGTTATTGTTTACGTAACTTCTTAGTTTTATTTTCTATTTGTAATTAAATTTTCAAACCTTTGATTTATAACATATGTTTGTATTTATATATTTTATATTTCTATTTATATCTTATATTTACATTTTCCTTATGTTTATATATTTATGTTTATAACCATATATGATTTTATACATATGTTTAATATTTATTTTAAAATGATAAGTTCACTTTTTATTTAATTAGATTAAAAATCTATTAAAATAATATGTCCAAAATACCGGGTCATCGCATAAATTTACTGCAAGCACGGTTGAGTCTTATCCTAGTCGTGCTTATACTCCCACCTAAGCTCTGAAGACTTAGAGTTAATCGATGAATAGTCGGGTACATTCATCTTGATTATCGCTCACGCCCCATAAGTCAAGGATAAATATCGATAAGTGGAAGGGCATGTCACGTATGTTTTGGTTTACACTCTTTCCCATTGAATCATCGGTTCGAGGTAGTTGATGGAAGGTTTAGTCGTGCCTATTCTAGGTTCTATTCTGGTCTTTCTATCCCAGGGGAAGACTTCAATGCCCCATCGGATTTGGGGCAGAAGTTGTGTACTAGACGGTCAATCACGTCTACTTTTGATGTAGATATCGGCGGACTCTAGGCAAGGACCAAAAAATGGATGGCTAAGTCACATCTAATCTATGACTATTGCTCCCCTATCGTACAAAGGGCAAGGATCAGTATTCGGACGGTCAAGTCATGTCCGTTTCGAACTGCTCCTCTAGCCGAATAATGGTCAAAGCTAGCAAATGAACGGTTGTGTCGCATTCATTTAACGACGGATGGTCAGTCACATCTATTTTGATTTATGTTCTCCTATATGACCAACAGATAGAATTAGCCCAAGAGCGATCGAGTCATGCTCATCTGGTGTCCTACTCCTCCCAATGAATCAAAGGATGGTGATGGAGAATGAATGGTCAAGTCACACTCATTCATCGTTTAATGTCCTATCATTGCTCTGGTGAGGGAGCTATTCGATGGATGTTCAGTTTATATCCATTTATGGTTGGTGTGGATCAATGACCTTCGATCCAGCTACATGGTATAGAAAGTTTGGATTGATATTTCTTGTCGATCCGATGGCACGATATAGTCGGTTACTTGTAACTTTGAATGTCATTTTGATTGGTTTTGTATTAAGGCCTCTATACATTCATTGCCTTTAGTCGTATAGAACATTAAGCCGGGGCTATAGTGAGCTATCGTATTCAGCTTTCAATGCATTGTACTTTTGCTCCCAGTCTTGGGTTAGCGGAGTTTGTTCGTGGATAGTAGAATTCCATCCGTAGTGAGTTTATACTCCACCTATTGAGTTCAAGTCAGTGTTTATGAAATAGTGAGCGGTCGAACCATACTCATCTATTTATTTATACTCATATCCACACTCTAGATATAAGAGTTTCCTAGTGAATAGACGAATCAAACCCAATTTGTGTTTATACTCAAGTCTACACTCTAGGGACTGAGTTATTCCGCAAAATGGTCAAACCACATTTTCTTTAGTCATTTCATATGCCCCTAAGTTAGGGGGAAAGTCGAAGAGTGGTTGATCGTATCACGTTCACTTTTACTTAGAGTTCTTCACGTCGAATCGTGGGAAGGAACTAATTAGCGGATTGTCAAGTCACATCCGTTCTATGTTTTATACTCAGCCTATACGTTTATAGAGGAGAGTTTATGGATGAATGATTGAAACACGTCCATTTTCTACCTATAATCTTATCCATGCTCCGAGGACTAGAGTTTGTTGATGCGTGGTCAAACTACGTCCATGTCTTAGTTTGGATTTTGGGCTTGCCGACGTTTGGGCCAGGCTTGAATAGTTGGCCGTATTTCAAGTGCGAGCAAGGTCGTCGATAGATGTATCACATTCTCCTTGGATTAAATGGTCATGTCCAATTTTATCTTGAGCTCTCAAACTAACACCTGCATCTGGGGTAGGAGATGACGTTTGAATAGCCATACTATGTCCACTTTCTTTTGAATCCTGCTTCTACCAAGCCTTAGGAGTAAGATGAGTGCTCCGACGAACTTCAAGCTTAAGCAGAGGAGCAGATGGTTAGATCACATCCACTTTGAGTCGTGTGTTTTCCCCTAAGTAAGGGGCAAGAATTGAGGAGCGAATGATCGAATCGTGTCCACTTTTGTGGTATTTATACTCTAGACCACGCTGAGGGAACAGAACTGATCAATGGATGGTCAAACCGTATGTTTATACTCCATTCCATGCCATGGGGACCAGTGTTTAATGATGGGTGGCCAGCCACATTCGTTTGTTGTTTATACTCCAATCTGCGCTCTAGGAATTGGAGTTGTCGATGGACGGTCCAACCGCGTCCATCTTTTTGTATCCATACTCTGGTCCATGCTCCAGGGGCCAGAGTTTTATGATGGCTGGTCAGTCACACTTTTTTTTTGAATTATACTCTACCTGTCAGGTCAATGTAAGAGTTGTCAAATAAACAGTCAAGTCATGTCGTAGGAAGGAATTCTATGCCTAGTGTTGAGGACAAAAGTTGGCGAATGGGCGGTTGATTCAGGTCCACATGGTCATTAAGCGATGTATGGTCGGACCACATCCATGGTCCATGCTTGGGTTAGATGGTCAGGTCTACTCTAGTTTGCTTCATACTCCTTTCGGCAAGTCAAGGAAGAGACTTGTTAGGTGGACGGTCAAGTCACGTCCACCTCACGTTGCAGTCGTGTTCTCGTGCAAAAGGCGGTGGTTGATGAGTCGATAGTCAATTATGCCTATTTTAAGTCAAGCTTCCAGACTGCCTCTTATGTTCAGGGTAGGAGTTAATGTGTGGACGGTCCAATCATGTCCACTTTAGATGGACCTCAGTCATGCTGAGCTTCGGAAGAGGCAAAGTATTTTTGTGAACTTCAAGTATGAGCTGTGGAGTGGATGGTCGGGTTGCATCCACTCCAAGTGTTTCTCCGGTCTTCAAGTCAAGCACAGAGATTGATGAGTGGATGGTCAGCCGTGTTCACTTTGTATTAGATTTTGACCTTGTCAGGCTCTGAGTAAGGCATACATGTTCTGTCAGAATTGAAGCACGGATTAAGAAGCAGATGATCAAGTCACACCCACTTTCCATGTCAAATCCTTGTCCCCAAGTCATAGGCATATGATAGCTGATGAGCGGTTGAATCATGCTCGTCTTGATGATCCTCCAAAGGTCCGATCATGGTCCGTGGAGGTTGGTTGGTGCCCAAATCTAAGTACTTGATCACCAGCATCGTTTGAAAGTAGATTAGTTCAAGTTGGTCATAGTTCACAACATAACTGAAATTGAATAAATCTAATTGATAAGTGAAGCAGCAACATATGCTCACTATTTCACTTCGCCCCAGCCCTTCTCAGTTGGAAGTCGACTATAGGTGGTCCAATTGATAATCAAAGTTATTTATTGGTCAGATGTTCTCTGCTCGCCATTCTACGTGGCATGCATATATTGTTAAAACTTTCCTATTCAGATTAGCTCTCCGATCACATCTCGGAGGTGTCTGCAATGATCAGTGTTATAACTGTATGTATATTAAATATGTTTTGGCTTTTGATGGACTCTCTCGAGGCTGGTTTCCAGTACCGCTTTGAGTCGTGATTCTCCAAGTAAACGTTATTGATCGAATCGTTCAAAGGCGTATATGAGTCTAAATTTAGGATTCTAGGTCGTCTCTTAGAATCTGAGTCCTCATTTAAGGCCTCAATGTCGCCCTTACTTTGAATTCCTTCAGCCAATGGGCCTGCATCGTTCTTTCTCTTAGTTTACTCTAGCTTCTCCTTGCTTAGGTTCAGGTTCGCTTTGTAACAGAAAAGATCCAAGGTCATAAGAGGCGCTCCAGCTTACCAGTCACCAAAGTCTGTCTTGGGGTCGATTCCCCTTATCAACGCCATCAGTATGATATTCTCACCGAGATTGCTTACTTTAGAGATAACGAAACTGATTCGTTATAGGAAGTGTTTGAGCAGCTCACCTGGCATCTAGAGTAAATTGGACAATGATATCACATCCTTGGTGTGATTCGCATGCATCCTGAATTGCTCGACAAACTTCTAACCCGTTTAAGTGGATAAGGAGATGGACCTAGGCGGTAACTGCGTAAACCACATTATCATTATTCTTTTGAGGAATATGGGAAAACATCTGCATTCGATGGCATCCGTCGCTCTAGTAGGATCCATTTGTCACACGTACTTCACAAGATATAGGTCTCTGTTCATAGAATACGCTGGCATAGTCAACATATTGAATCTCCTCTGATATTCTGCATGTTGAACGGCTTGGATAAATAGGTTTCGACTGGGGAATATGCTCCAACCATTGTCAGTCCGATCTGATTTCAAGTTACGGCTAATTGTGATGCTTATGAATGATGTATGCATGGTTGTCCAATATTTGAATGGTCAAGAATGTCGATCTAGTGGCGAATCGATTAGGATAGGGTCGCTAAGCTGTGATGATCCTCAAACTTTCACCTAAATGGGGTGCGATCCATACAAGGCAGTAAGGAAGGCCTCTTGGGGTGGGGCACCGGGTTTCAAGTAGTTTGGAGTTCGTATACCCTAGTTATGACCAAAACAAGATAGACCGGTGTTTGTACCAAAGTTGGGCATAACACTCTTTGGAAGTATTTGAAGAGATAAAATGATGAAAGTAAATGTAAAAAGAGGACTATCTAACAAACACTTCAAAAACAGATAAGAAAAACACGCAGAAACACAGAGATTTAGAGTGGTTCGACGCATGGCCTACGTCCACTATGAAATTGATGAATTTATCGATGTTTGTTTGCTGGCTACAACTAGTTACAGCAGTAGATTTTGAGTACAACAGTGATCTTGGAGTGCAAAAATGGTTTTGGCAGTGTCTAGACGTAAGAGAGCTTAAAGGTCTTCTTTTTGTAGGCTCTGGGATGCTAGTTATTGGCGTAGGATGCAAATATCTCGCTCAGATCTCGGGAGATCTCTTTAGGCACATGGGCGGGCCCACACGATCGACCCCGCATGATTTACACTCGGTCCGTGATCGATACGAACGAATTTTGTATCTATCAAGATTTGGCCCAATCGAGTCAAAATTTAGGATGAACATTCTATAGGTTGTACGTAAGCTCCTATCAAAATTTGGTGGCATTCGGACTTGTAGAGTGTGAGTTATGATCGATGAAAGTTTGGGCTTTTCGGTTGTCATTCTCTTCATATTGATGTTGTTCGAATAGATCATTTCGCATCGATGATTATGCATGTGATGCCAGTTGATGTGACGCTTGCTTTTAGGATTAATTTGAAGTTCATGCCGAATCGATCGAGTCTTCCCAATGTTTGCGCCTTGTTCGTATCGATCTGACTTGGTCTTATTTGTATCGATCGGCTACGGTTCATTTTGTATCGATCATGCTTGTGTTCTTCGTATCGATGCTTTGTTCTCTGTTTGTATCGATCACAGTTGCTCTGTTTGTATCGTTGTCAATGGATACGAAGTGATGCTCGTTGATGGATATGAAGAGCTGAAGCTTGATGGATACGAACAATAGACAACCGATGGATACGAAGGACACGACTCTCCTGATCGATACGAAACCATATGCAGCCGATCAATTTGAACCAAACCGATATGAAGTTGGATTTTTCTCTTGTTGCTCGATGGATACGAACAAGGTGACTGTTTGAATTGCATCGATCATATCTTGATCATATGACCTCCGATTGACTTGAAATTTGGAATCTTGGCTTTCATAGCTTTGCTTGTCATGTCATATCAATTGTAGCTTGTTCTGGACTTAGAAAAATTGTATCGACATCCATAGGGAACCTATGTATAACTGATCTTCGAGGCGAACTGTCTTTGGTTTCTATCTAGCCAATTCCTTGGTATCATGGCCTTGCCAAATGCCGGATAACATTTGCGCCCCAAAGTACATCTTGTGAGAACATGACGTGCTTTGTAAAGTTGCAATCTTCATCCTGAACAGTTTTATTTGACTTGTTGAACAGGTTTTTTTCTTCTCGTCGAAAGATATAACCTTTGATCAATCTTCTGTAATATAACTGTTGACCGCCAATTGTTGTACCATGTACTATTGTAACTGAGTGTTGTATGATAGTGATCTGATTTTGTCATAATTGTCACCATACAAGTATTCAATTCCTGTGAATTTTAAAAATTGTATGTTAGTCTAACATATATGTACGTATGTTAACCTGACTCCCGTTAATGTTTGCACGTTCACGAGTCGTTGTCGGTTTTTTAGTCAGTTTTTTTGTATGGAATTCCATATTGACCCTCTCCTGAGTTAATGTGAAATTTGATTTGTAACAATGCTTGATGGTTGTTTTGGAGTTTTTCTTCGCATCGATCCTCCCCTGGATCGATTTGGAAGGATGAAAAGTCGTTTTCGTATCAATGGTGATCTACAAGGATTGGTTGGTCTCCCTTTTTTATTTTTTATGTCTCGTATCGATGAATACGAGTACTAGTGGACCTCATAGTTATAGATACGAAGTTGTCATGTCGCTCGATAGGCGCGAATTCTCGTGATCTACGAGTGGATGGATATGAAATTATCTTTTCTCATCGATGGAGTTGGGATCGGTCGCCGATGGATACGAACAGCTACATTTTGGATCGCTCTGGATCGATGGATACCAATAAGCCTCTTCGTATCGATGGTAGTTGTGACCGTTCCAACCGGTACTTGGCTACTGGGATACGCATCGTTTCCCTTTGGTTACATATCGATATAAATACGTTTTATACTTAAAAAATTCCATCTGTTTTTCATTTTACTTCCACCCTTCGTATCGATAGAGAGACCTTGGAAAGAAAACTGTTCTTGCCTTCGAATCGAACTATCTCCCAATCCTTTGAACTAATCGCCAAAGCTAGGTAAATAAGACATGAATTCGTATCAAAAAACAACGAGACTTGGAATTTCATGCCATCATGTTTGCCTCTATGACCGATCCTGACGAAGTAGTGGCCGGAGGCGATCGACATGAGGTCGAGGAGGAAGAGGGTGGTACTAGAGTGGTTTTGGAAAAGATGAAGTATGGAGGATAGCATGACTTCAATTTTGTATCGATGAAAGGAAGAAGAAGACTTGGCTTTGTATCGATTTGGGGCTTAAGTTTCGTATCGATGAAAAATGGATATATAACATGGTGAATTTCGTATCGATCGACTTCAAAGTTTTAGATCGGTGCGAACTTCGTGGTTTGAGATCGGCATGAAATTAGCAAATGTTTGATCGATATGATTTGAAAACTTTAAACCGATATGAACTTTGTTGCAACTCGATCGATGTAAAGCCAGTGTGACTCTATTGATACGAAGTTGAAAGTGTACTGATCGATACGAACAAGAGCTTCAGGTTGATACGAAGTCAATAAGCTACTGACTGATATGAATTTGGAGTTTCTAACTGATACGAAATAAGGTCTTTGAAACAAACGATCCGAGTTTGACTTTGATGGGTACGAACTTCATGAAAGTTCCAACGTTTGACTCCGTCGAGCTTCGGCTTTGCACAATTGGACTTAACTACTAAACTGCATATTTGACTACCTTTTAAAGCTCGTCGATGGAACTATAACTTAATAAAAAATTTAACAAACTTTAACTCGGATCGGGCTCGAAAGTTTGGATGGCGCGTTTGTGACGGTCAGCGATGACGGTCAATCTAGTTGAATTTCGAAGTCTTGTGTATTTAATATTCTTCAAAACTCTATAGAATTTCTCAAGTAATATGTAGCATTGCATTGCACATCCACACACTTCACACTGGGGAACACATGGGCTTATTATCGTCTAATAATGGTTTTTGATAAGTTGATTAGCTATGGAATCCACAAGTTCTGAACAGCAAGAAACCCGAAGTTCATCTCTTCCAATAATAGAGTTGCCGGCGATTGCGGCGGAGGTCATCGATCCAGCTCCGGACGAATTGCCAAGAGCAACTTTTATTGCAAACCCATAAGATTCTATGCCGTCCAACGTCTTTGAAGATATGTTGGAATGGATGTACCTAAGACATGGGTTGTCATTGGAGGACATCATATTACCGAGGCCAAATGATAGACCACATGCTCCCCAAGAAGGGTTTACTACTTTCAACATGTATTCATGCACAACTGGAACACTTTCCCTATTCAACCAATACATTCGGGAAGTGTTGGATTTTTTCGGAATTTCCCCCTCACAACTACACCCCAATGGATATGTGCTGCTGAATAGCATATTCGTTGTATTCATGGAGCTTCTTTTTCGACTACTGATTCTGATTGAAATCAAATACCTATTTAATGTTAAGAGTCTGGGAGGTAGTCTTTCGTTCACATTCCTGGAGGCAGTTAAGAACCGTCAAGTGGTGAAATGGGCTCTTGGACCAGGCTTAGCTATTTCAAGACAGAATGGTTCTATGTTCGCTGTCCCCCAGGATCCGCTAGGCGATGGTTAGCCAATGTTGAATCTGTTGTAACCAATGCTGAATCTCATATCTTCTTTCTTTTTACAGTGTAATTCCACGATCCGAAGGCGAACACTTTAAAGAAATAGTACGGGTCTTTCAATAAGTGCCGAGTGAAATGAGGGACATAGACTCGATGCTAACAAATAGAAATTTGAGGGCCGTTGGGATAATCGAGCGAAATCAAAGCATTAGGCTTGAAGGAACGCTGAGGACAACTCCGGTGAAACGGACTAAACGTAGAGCACTCGATGTTTTTAATAACAGAAGAGGGAGAGGAAGAAAATACACCCACCGATGATGAACCCATAGCCGGTCCTTCTAACAGCTTTCAAAGTCTTGAGGGCAGGAGAATAGGCAAGGCCGTAGTGCATAAGCGCCACAAATCTTTGAGATAGAAATCCGTAATCATGTCTTTTCCTGTTCCCAATACTTGAATTTTAGAGGCTCCTCCCTCGCAAGTGGAGAACCTTTTCGAAGGGCTTGCCGATATCTCAATCCTAGATTATGTGTCACTTCAACATGACGTCGTATTAGAGGAGCTTCAGAGTGCTACAGACTTAAGCGAGCCTCTTTCCACAAGCGTGGCCGACATTTTCGGTTGGTCAGGGGATTAAACATACATATGCACTTCACGGCACTACATGATTTCTAGTCACAAGCCACTTAATATAGGAGATTACTAACTCTGTTGTTCTTTCTTCATTATAGATTCAATGACGAGAAGATAATCTCTGTTTGGAAGTCTCCGCTCTGTGCGACAATCATCTAGCTCGTATAACGAGTCTCGTCGGAGGGGCGATAGAAACCAAGATCGTGGTTATTCGAGCCAAGAACGACATTAGAGAGAGAGGGATAGGGATTATAGACATTGATCTCGATCACGTTCTCCTCCTCCTCGAGCTCTCATACAATTTCTAGGTTATGGGAAACAACAAGTAGAGCCTCCTCACCCAAAGCCATCTTCTCAAACCTCTAAGGCTGAATCACAGCGTCGTAACATGAGGTCGAAAATCCCATTGTTGACGAGCAAGCTACCACTGAGCCTACTGGGGAAGGGGCAATTAGAATTGCTCGGTTGAAGAAAGATTTTCCAAACTTATGCTTTAACGGCTTCGTCTTCCCTCCTCACCTAAAAAGAATTTCATCGAAAACAGAGCATATAATGGATGACTATATTCATGATATCTACACTAAGTACAAGGAGTGAGGGACAGCTGTAGAGAAAGCATCGAAGGTCGCCTTTAAGCGGGCGAATACCATTGAGAAATTAGAAAACGAGCTCGCTCAAAAGGACCGGATTATTCAAGTGCTTAACGACGAAGCCGAATCCTCTCGGAAATTAGAAATAGAAGCCACCCAGAAGGCCGATGTGGCGAACCTAGCGATGGAGAGGATGCAGAAAACACATTTTTCCTTGGTGAAGGAGATGGACCACCGAAACACCACTGTCCCGGCCGAACGGGATGCTTCTCTTAAAGAACTTGACGAGCACATAGCCAAATTTTCTGAAATAATCAAGGAGATGGATCATGTAAATAGTGCAGCCCAGGAGGCTTGTGAATAGGCCATAATGCTTCGGGGCGAACGGGATGCGGCTACGGCTAAGGTCTGGGATGTGGTGGCTGAGGTCGAGGAGAAGGTCCAAATAGCAGAGTCCAGGCTAGAGGCTAACATTGAAGATCTCATCATTACCTATAATGCAAACGTCTTGATGCATAAGAACCGAGCCTGGCTCGATAACTATTTGACACATTTATACAACGCCTGAGACCGAATAGTAGAAGATGATAAGGCTGCCTATCAGGGTGAATCGGTTGATGAATTCGAGCTTGAGAACCGAGTGATGAACAAAGACGATAGGAAAGTTCTCCATGATGCTATGATTTCATATGAAAAGGAGAAGCTTGGTGCTCAGCACCCAGAGGTAAGAGAAGGTTTTGGTATCGAGCATTACGACACAAGTCCCGAAACTCTTATGCTGACTCAGCCTGAACTGACTTCTGCGGTTGATTCTCAATCTGTTCCTGCTTATAACCCGAATCAGCCGCAGATATCTTAAGCTAGCGAGCAAATTTCTTAGGCCGTTAACCCACCAACGAGTCAAACCGAGGAAGGTACTCTGAACATTTCGTATGCTTGTTTACGATCGGAAGCTTCACCTGAAATATTTAATAACACTTTTTCTTTGTCTCTTTCCAATGATTGGAGCCACATCAGTCGCGCCTCCTGCAACTCAACAATCACATTAAGAGTAGGAGGCAATTATTATAGAAGCGACCACGACATCGGCCACTACACCTACAGATGATGTATAAAGGAGCACACTTTCATTTGATGAACAGATGATGGAGGAACTTCTCAGTCATCATAGTGACCCTTTCACTGAGTCATTTTTCATGAGTGGAGTAGCGCCATCGACTAGCTCCTCAATCCCAACAGCAAGTGTTTCGGATGATGCATAAACACTTCACGAGGAAGAAAGTATAATCAAGATCAATGCTGAAATGGAAGCAGCTGCACGGGCCAGCAGCTTCGGGGGTGGAATGGCGGGCCCTGGTCTAGCCCCATTATAAATGATATCTCCTGGTTGCACTGTTATCGACACAGCGTGCCTATTCCGCCTCATGTAGTGGACCCAAACCATCCAATTACGCCTGCTGGAAGTATTCCCATACATTTGAGTTCGGAGGAGATCGATGTAATGCCCTACAAAGGAGATCAGCCACCGAAGGGAAAAAGCTCAAAGTGGAAAATCAGTGGCAGCTCCAATAGGCCTACGCCGAAGAAGAAACTGAAAAAGAAGAAAGAGTAGATATGCTTCTTCGGCTCGTTTTTGAGTAGATAGGAATTTCATTAGCTTTTGTTGGCCATGTATAGATGCCTGTTCGGCTCTTGCTAGTAGGATTTTTGAAAATAACTTGTACATAAATTCCTTTCACAAATAGTTGAAATGAAATTCTATTTTGTCTTCAACTCAATTATCATTTATTTGCTTAAGTGTTCCAGCATTTGAATTCGTGTTCAGTAAATTTGTGAATTTTTCGACTTTGGGACGAGTTTTGAGTATATTTGTTAAGTCCTAGAATCGTGGCTACGAGTCGTGTCCGGACACTAAGCTGAATTCTAATGCTGCACTGCTTTAGCCAGTGATAGACACTTAAGTTCTGTCCCCAATTTTAGGGATGAGTTGTAAAGGTCGGCTAGCGACTGCATTTTGCCTCCAATACATCGAGCTTAACGTCGTTGAATTGATTCTGAAACAAGTGAAGGTCAAGTGGTAGAATCACACTCGCTCACTTATTAAAGATCACATCCGCACTCTGGGGATTTACATTTGTGCATCGGCTGTCGGTCATGCCTGTTTAAGTTTTAAGTATATGTCCATGCACCAGGACTTAAGTCATTGTATGGGTGGTCAATCACATCCGAGCTATGTTTATACTCTGACCACACTCTAGGGACTCAGAGTTGTGTTACGGATGATTTATTCATATCCGGTTTGTGTTTAAAATCTAAACCACTCTCTGGGGATTTAGGGTTAGTTGATGTTCATTCTCTAATCCGCACTGTGGGACTTAGTTTTAATTGCGGTTGATACTCCGGTTCGCACTCTAGGAATGCGGAGTTAGTCGACATTTGTATTCCAGTTCACACTCCGAGAACCTGAAGTTGGTTGATGTTGACACTCCGGTTCACACTCTTGGAATCCAAAGTTAGTGTTTATACTTTAAATTGCACTCTGCGACTCGGAATTAATGTTTAAACTCCAGCTCGCACTCGGGGAACTTAGAGCTGATGTCTATACTCCAATTCGCACTTTGGGAATCCAGAGTTGATGTTTATAATCCAATTCGCACTCTAGGAATTTGGAATTGGCCGATTGTAACGACCTGGAATTGTGGGTCGCCAAATTTGAAACATTTAATTCATTTTAAATGTCGAATATGGATTATAAGTTGATTTTGAAATAAAAAGATTTTGGTTAAGTTAATAGAATTAGTTAAATTTCAAATAAGGGAATGAAATTGAAATTTGAATAATAATAGCTTAATATTAGAATTGGGATAAATGGGTGAATCTGAGTGTAAATAAATATAAAAATGGTTTCTAAAAATTTATTTAATTTTATTTTGACATAAATAGTAATAGTGGACCATTGGATGGAATTAATAGTCGATAGATTGAATTTGGAATTTTATATTATTTTAATAATGGAATTTAATAATATAATAATGCAACTATTCAAATTTTGACTTAAACTGAATCAGAATGATTTCTAATGTGAATATAAATTTTATACAAAGTATAACAGAGTTAATAAAGTTTTAAAAAGTGAAATTTTACATGATTTCGACGATTGTGAAAATCGCTCGAAATAATCGACGAGATAAAATAGCATTGTGGGATACAGTCTCGGAATTCAACGAAACCAATTCCATTGGATCTGTAATAGTTAGTTATAATCAGATTTCAATTTTCGTAGCAATCGGAATTGTCGTTTCACCCCGGCAGCTTAAAACGCTTAGAAAATACTTCAATTGATTTAATGTCGTTTATTTCCGTAACTCGTGTATATGATCGAATTAGCTTCCGAAACAAGTTCCATTGCGTTTGGAACGTGGATAAAACCTTAGGAACGCCTGTCGGCACGCGTTGTTTGGAGATCGTTTGAAAAAGTTTCTTTATAATGATTTTAATATTAAAATAAAATAATTAAACGTTTATATATATATATATATATATATATATATATATATATATATATATATACATACATATATATCCAAAATTAGGGCCGAAACCCTAATTCATTCCAGACGCCGCTTATATTCTTCCAATGGCCGAAAATTATCGACCTTCTTCCCCAATTTGCGATCAATCCACTTGTTTATTCCAAATTCCCCCAACTAGAAAGCTGAAGGGCTCAACTAGATCTACCTGTTCAACGGGTATGATTGTATATCATGGAGCAGATCATCGTGAAATCAACCACGAACTCGTGGCATTCGAACGCGTTTTTCGAGAGATGGATGAAACCGAGCTTCGTTGTACTGGGGCCGAAGATGGAGCTCGCAATGCTCTTAAGCATGGTAGCCTCTGATCGATCTATCGGCGAGCGATGTGGGAGAAGCAATTAGGGTTTAGAGGCCTTGATGGGTTCGGCCTTGACCGGGTATTCGCGTATGTGAAGTTGATCAGGGGAAGAAGAAGCATGTCAGCCCGTGTTATCTTGGTAAAAAAAAAGAAAGAAATTTGTATATGGATTTTATTAAAAACCTTTAATAATCCATATCTAATACATTCGTTGTCAGATTTTAACGAAACTGGCAACGCCGGAATCACAGCGACGCGATCTACGAAGTGGTGTAATTCTGGATTCATTCAGAGCAAGTAAAAATTTAGGTTAAATCGATGCCGTTCGATTTAATTTAAATTGAACGCTCGTCGAAAACCCAAGGTGAGTTTAACTCACTCACATCTGGAGTATTAGTTAATTTAAATAGTCGATATTTAAATGAATTGCTTGATTGGTTGAATACGGTTGAATCAATATATGGTGTAGTGCTAATATCTATGGATGCCGGGAAACAGGTTGGAGGGATCCAACTGGATCCCTCACAAATAGAAATCTATTTATATTCCGTGATAAAATTGTTTTAGATCCTGTTATGCCATAATATGTTTATTTACTGTGGTATATAAAGTGGACACTTAATTGTGTTGTGCTCTAATTTGAATGAATACAACCTGGAAAATTTAAATATAAATAAATAAATTGGATTTAAAGAAATTAAGGAAATTCATAAGTAAAGAATTTTAAAAGGGATTAAATTCAAGTGGTTGGTTGATAATATGAAGTGTTTGAATTTGTGTTTTAAAAAGGAAATTGAGAATGGTTTAAAATAATAGCATGATTTATTTTATAGAGTGTGAAGTGTGCTTTTTCTTGGAAGTTTTATTTCGTTTTTAAGAAAGCTTTCAAATTATAAATTTGCAGTTTAAATATGTTTAGAATATTTTAGAAAGAAATATTATTTTAAATTTGTTTTTAAGTGAAAGAAAATATTTGATTTAGTAATTATGGTATTTATTATTTTTAACAGGTAAAATAGTATTAATTTTCCAAGAAATTATAATATAAATATTTAATTTAATAACTTTATTTTTAAAAAAAAACTAAATTTTTATTTAAAGTACTTAGGAAACCCCTATATATTTCCATAAGTATTATTTTCAATTAAATAATTTCTTGAAGCCTTATTTTAAATATCTTAACACATATTTGAAAGTGTTTTCTAGGAAATAGTAATTCTTTTAAAACTAAAAGGAGCAATTTTTAAAGTATGGAAACGATTTTACAGGATGAACGTAAAATTGAATTGGGATTGAACATGTTGAATTGATAAGAAGAATTCTTTGGTTATTCTAAAGGTGGATGTGTATTTCCCTGAAAGCCAAGTACATTTTTAAAAATAGATTTTTGAAACGTTGGAGTTTGAAGTTATATTAAAGAATGTTTTCAAGAAAATTATTTATGTCGTAAGAATTTTAAAAAGTAAATATATATCAAAGTAGTTATAGAAATAAATATTTTTAATGGATAATTAGAATTATGTTTTAAAGAATATTATTATCATTTATACCTTATAAATGGTTCTATTTTAAAGAAAATAAATTTAAGCTTTAATTGAAATTGTATAAGGATTCATAACTTTATTTTTAAATCTGGTATGACTTAACTTATTTTAAAGTTAACTGTTTATTTTTTAAAAAGTAGTTTTATTCAAAATATTTTAAAAAAAAGTATATGTGTATTTTAAATTAAGTATGTAAGTAGAATTAATATAAATGGTTTTAATGTATTTTGAGGGATAAAGTATTTAAATTATTTTGAACCTTAAATATGGGTACTTGGATGTTTCAGAGGAAATAAAGATCTGAGAAACTATTCCATGAGAAAATTGGGTTTGAAAAGTGTTTCAAAGGGATTTTGAAATTGGAATTATATCTCGTAAAGATATTTTTGTGAAATAAATAATTGGGATTGTTTATTATGTGATGGATGCTTATGGATTTTAATTGATAGTTAAATCACCGACTATCAATATTGGACAAATGCGTTGATCGTTTCGAAGAGACCAGGATCGAGATTTATTTCTCGAAAACCACTTCGATCCGGTTTGTACGTTTCATGGAAAAACGTGTTTGGAGTCGAAGATGGAGCAGTGAAGTGCAAGGGCTAGTCGCTACTAATCCTGAGGATATTTCCAAAATGGATGTAGTAGGATAGTGCCTTCGGTTCCGTTCGAATCTAGGACGGACTTGTATGGACGAATGCTTTCGGAACATCGTCAAGTGGGCGATGGGCATTCTAAGTGAAATGATCTAAAAAGTAAGATTTAGCCTCAAGCCTCATCAACCGGGAATGACTGAAAATCAGGGGATATGCAGCAAGGCTTGGTGGGCAGCACCCATTTTCGAGTAAGGTCATTCCTGTCTACATGTCCCCTTTTATTTAGGCTTAGTGGTCCGGTTGCTGATCCCAACCGCGGGGTGATCTTACTCGGGACTATCCAGTAAGGGTTAGTCCGAGCCTTGTGTTGCAGGGAATCGGGTGTGGTCCTCGGTACGCCGATCTAGACCAGGTACTGTGACAGGTGGTACCCCAGTGCCTAGTCATTGTTGGAAATCCATTCTCCCTACGAGCCTTTTACGAGTTTTGTTTGTATTACCCACTCTGTGGCTAGTAGTTGGAATTTAATCATGTAACAATTTCGGCTATTTTATAAGTATTTGTATATAGACCCTATTATAATATCAGAGGATTTCTTTCAAAAGTGTTTTAGCTATCGTAAGGTAAAAAGCCGACATGTTTATTTGTGGCATGGTCTTACGAGATGCTTTTGTTTTCAAAGGATTTTTGAAACTTTAATAATTAATTTGGATGAATTATTATCAGCTGGTATTCTAGACTGACTCGGGTGTTATTTCATTATAATGCTCGGGTCAGACCGAGTATTATATGTTCAGGGCAGGATGCAATGGAGCAGGAGAGGAGCTGGAGTCCGAGACGTATTTTTCGTACTTGTATGTGTGTGTGTGTGTGTGTGTGTGTGTGTGTGTGTGTGTGTATCCGTTGATGTGATTGTATGGAATTGTCTGACCGGTAAATTTTACTTATATGAGATACTCTGATGATACATTGTATAAAACAGATATAGTTTTCATTTTGTGTAAAGCTCTATTATTGAATATTATATTTTATTCCGCTGCGATGGTTAGATTCTGATATTGTTCAGTTTGTTCTTCTATCTCTTCTTCTTAAACCCTAATGGTTCATGTTTCTGTTCCATTTGAGTTAATTGAGGTAGAATATTGTTGACTCAAGGGGTACGGATTTGCGGGCTATTACACTTGGTATCAGAGCTTAGGTTGGCTACAACCTAGGCTTTGGTGGGGAATTTATTCATTAAACAGAGTCAATAGTACTCTATAATGAGTTGAGTGTATTAATAAATATGAGAGCGTACTTGTTAGTGAATATTAATAAAAAATGTACTGTGTTGACTTATTGGTTGAGTGTTTATGAATTCTGGTCGTACGGGAAGTACAACCGTATCGATAGGGGTTTCTAAACTCTTAAACAAGATAAACCGACATAGTATTGTTTTTAAAGTGGGTAAATGAAAAAAATTTACCCAAAATTATATTTTGATATAAAAGAAAAAAAATCCTAAAATTATTATATATATTTGATTGTTTGGATGTGGATATCTTAATCAACTAAGAATCTAAAATTTAATCTTAAATTTGAAATGATTATAATAAAATAAACTCTATGATTATAAATTTTACAAAAGAAGAATAACTAAATTTGAATTGAACCAGAATTTAATCCCAGAAGTTTTGAAAAGGATTTTAAATGTGTTGAAAACAAAATTTGGAAATTTAAAATCTTGGAAATGTTTGGGAATGTTGTCCAAAGACTTGAAGATAATGATGGAATATTGTTTTGGGTAATGTTGTTGAATGAAAACTGTTTAAAATGAATTTGTGAAAGTAAAGAAGCACTGAACTCACTTCAGTCGCTGGAAAATAATCCTGATGTTGCTGGCCACATCATTAGAATTCATTTTCGAGTTTCTAAAGTGATGGATTGCTAGCAAAATGGTTGGTTATGATATTGTTTGGACTTGTTGGGTATAACAGTTGTTTTGGAAATTTGAAAATGGGGAAATTGTTTTGGTACAACCAAGTTGTTTTGGAAATCCGGGGATTTGCTTTGGTATACCAAGTGGTATGAGTAGATTATTATTTCAAGATGGTTTTGAAATAAAACCGGGTGATTGAATTCTAAAAAGTTCTATTTAAATAATGTGTAAAGTTAAAACGAATCAACTATTTAACTTATTTGGTGAAATTGATATTAGTAAGGAAGGAATGAAATTTTTAATCTTGGTATTAACAATTTAACTTGAGTGAATGGAAGTAAATAGAAAATTTAAATTTAACTTGGGATAAGTTAAATAAATTGAACTTGGAATTAAATTGATTTGAATTAAATTTAAATGTAAAATGACTTTGTATTTGTTGGTTATGGTGTAATGAATTATACCCACAAGCTATTAAGTATTATACTTATAATCTGAAATTGTGGATTTAAAATTTGCAAAGAATTAAATTGGAAGAAAATTTGTTTCCTTAAGGATTCAGTGATACACACACACACACACACACACACACACATATATAATTTAGGATTGTGATTATAAGATGAAAATAATTAAAATGAGCAATATAAACTTTTAAGTAAATAAGTCGGTGAACTTATAAATAGAGATGGAATTATAATCAAAAATGGGAAATTGTTGAATGGTATGGTGAATTCAAACTTAATCTCAAAAGAAATGTGAATTGAAGTAAGGTGAAGAAAATATAAAATATAAAGGATGTGAATGAACTTAGATTAGTAAATAAGTTTTGAACTTATATATGGAGAATAAAAATTGAATTGAATTGGATTTAACTTCGATTGAATAGAATTGGGTTGAATTTGGAATGAATTTAAAATCAAAATTCAGTTGTGTTATAAATAATTTTAAACAGAATTAAATTCTTATTTAAATGGTAAAAGAAATAGCATGAACTTAAGTTGGCTAAATAAATTTAGTTAAACTTGAATTAAATTTGGAAAAGAATTGAATTAAAGGATATTATGGAAAGAAAATTTTAACTTAACTGAATTCAAAGAAATTGTTTAAGAATGAATTTAGCGTAAGATAAATTAAATAAATAGAAGTTGGAAATGAATTTAGTGTAAACTAAATTAAATGGAATTTGTATTGGCATGGATGAAATTTTGGTGGTTTGTTAAGAAAAATTAAAAACCCAGTTCTAGTATGGGATTTAATTTTGGCAATAAAAGCTGAGAGTGTGAATGAATAATGGAAGTAGATTATAATAGTGATGGGTTGAATTATAAAAAAATTCAAATGAGTGGAATAATTTAAAAGTCGTCATGTTATCAACAAAATTCAGAATGAATCGTGGAGATGAATTAAAATTCCAAATGGATAGAACAAATAAACAAATTGAATTAAAATTTGTAAATGAAATTGGAATTTGATTGAATGAGAATCAAATGAAAATAAAAATAAAATTGATATAAGAAGCAATGGAAATATTATGAAATTGAAAGAACTTAAGCAATTAGAAAATAGTTGTGGTCGAGCTTATAAGTGATCTTGAATGAAATTTGTTTAGGTAATAAACATTGATATATAAGTGAAATGGTTTTGATTAAATTTAATGGTTATAAGCTTAAGTGATGGTCACTTGCTTGGATAACCTTAAATTTGTATAGAAATTGGTCGTTTAGTTGTAAACAAAAATTTAACTGGCTTAAAGAAACAAATTGAAATGGGTTTTTGAATCAATTGGGATGAATTGAAATTTTATTAAATGGTTTTGCATATGAATGGAGATGGAGCATAAAGGAAATACAAATACTTCAAATTGAAGTAAATTGATGTTAGTAATACACATGTTAAACCAAAAAGATGTGGATATGTGCTTATTTGGTACAACAATCGGTTGTAATAAATATGAATTATATATAGTGAACTTGAATGTAAAGCATTCAATTGAAATAAAATGAAGTTTGGACATGTATAAGAAATTTTAAAAGGTGATTGAAATCTTTGAATTGTGGATAAAATATGGTTAACATTGATAAATTATGAAGTTTGCTTGTTTAAACTATGAAATTGAAAAGTTTGGCTAGTTTAATGTAAAGAATGTTGATAAATGCTCATATTTTTGGAAACTGATGTGTTTGTTTAAGTAAGTATAGGTTTGGAAGGCAATGGATAGAGTTGGAGTGTGTATATACGATACTAATTAGCCGCTTGCTTTTAAAATGCTAATAAAGGTACACCTACGCAATAAAAATAGGAAATATGAACTGTTTTTGGTTTTTCCGACCGTGTGGGTCGATGTATATATATTTATATCTATTGTGAAATTGCAAAATCTCCTCCGTATAGGGGAGACTCTGCCAAAAAAATTCAAAAATTTTGGGAGTTAGAAAATTTTTGGAAAATTTGAAATGTTTCGTTAACGACAAAAAGTTTTCGAATTAAAGTAAAAATAAAAAGAATTTTGGGATAGAAATCGAAACTAGTAGTTTTGATTTGAAACTAAAGAATTTGGGCAAAGTGAAATTGAGATTTTCACTAAGTAAGTTTTGCTTTTGGGTTTGGAACATTCTTCTACCATAGCAAATTTCGGGGACGAAATTTTTATAAGGGGGGAGGAATGTAACGACGCGGAATTTTGGGTCGCCAAATTTGAAACATTTAATTCATTTTAAATGTCAAATATGGATTATAAGTTGATTTTTAAATAAAAAGATTTTGGTTAAGTTAATAGAATTAGTTAAATTTCAAATATGGGAAAGAAATTGAAATTTGAATAACAATAGCTTAATATTAGAATTGGGTTAAATGGGTGAATCTGAGTGTAAATAAATATAAAAATGGTTTCTAAAAATTTATTTAAGTTTAGTTTGATATAAATAGTAATATTGGACCATTGGATGGTATTAATAGTCGATAGATTGAATTTGGAATTTTATATTATTTTAATAATGGAATTTAATAATATAATAATGCAAATGTTCAAATTTTGATTTAAACTGAATCTAAATGATTTCTAATGTGAATATAAATTTTATACAAAGTATAACATAGTTAATAAAGTTTTAAAAAGTGAAATTTTAGATGATTTCGACGATTGTGAAAATCCCTCGAAATAATCGACGAGATAAAATAGCCTTCTGGGGCACAGTCTCGGAATTCGATGAAACCAGTTCCATTGGATCCGTAATAGTTAGTTATTATCGGATTTCAATTTTCCTAGCAAGCGGAGTTGTCGTTTGACCGCGGCAGCTTAAAACGCTTAGAAAATGCTTTAATCGATTTAATTTAAAATTGATCGTTTATTTCTGTAACTCGCGTATATGATCAATTAGCTTCCGAAACATGTTCCATTGTGTTTGGAACATGGGTAAAACCTTAGGAGCGCCTGTTGTGATGGCCCACCTCTATACCCACGCTAGCCAAGGCACTACGAGGTAATGCCGTCGACTAACGCGGAGAATAAAGCTGTTTAGGAGCGACCATCTATAGCCTTGCTCTAACTATCTATTGAATACATTGACAATTGTCATACAAGCAGATCGAAATATCCAATGAATAATTAAAACAAAACCTTAGGTGGCTGGAGGATCTATCAGAACAGAATATAACAACTCAAATTTAATATACATCATAGAACAGTAGATCATCATATACACATATACAGATACATAACAGAGTATACAAACTAATACATGTCAAGTGGTATAGTAAACCACAATATACAAACGAGTCAAAATAATACATATCAGAATTACAACAAAAAGGACTACACAAAAAGCTTTAACAAAAAGGAGCAAGCAGGATAGTCCATGCGGAAGCAAAATAGGCTAAGTCCAAATGCACCTAACCTGAAACAACTCAGTCTGACCCGAGTATAAAATACACGGGTCAGTCTAGCTAAACAAATCAGTTAGATAAACTGAACGATAATGAACCTGCAAGATCATAAAGCATAACAAATATCTCTATATGAGATAAATCAATCATCAAACATAATATGAATCAAACAAAACTCATGTCATCGGCAACTGAAATGAACAATGGATATAAATATCCCAAATCAAGCCAAAAAGGTAAATAGTAAATACCAATGAAGGTAATACAAGTTCCACAAGGTAACCGTTATGTATCGTGCGACACAAAAAGACCAACAACGAAGGGCGATATCTAGGGAATATAATTATCAATGAAACAACAAAAAATTCCAATAGCAACAAACCCAAATATCTCATGAGTGGTAATGAAGAAACCACTCCAATATCTCTCGAGCGGTGGTGAAGAAACCATTCCGATAACTCTCGAGCGATGTTGAAGAAACCACTCCAATATCTCTCGAGCGATGGTGAAGGAAAACCACTCCGAAAGCAATACTAAAGGTAACCAACAATCCCAAATATCTCTCGAGTCGGGGCAAAGGACCAACTACAAAAGCGATATTAAAGGCAACAAGCAAGAAGGAGACAGTCCGAAGACACTATCCTAAAGGCAACATGTGTCACAAACTCCCAGAAAGGAACCCGAAAAGTGTTAACGCGGGTCCCATAACCACCCGTTCGCACTAAATGGTTTACTGTCCGTTAGTCAATTTCGCACTCAAAGCAGTACAAAGTTTACCTCATCTCATCGGTAAACCAAACCCAAAGGTCAAAACATTCAAACGAATAAATTGGGAATTAACTGAATAGATGAATGCATGTGTTCATTGCACGTGTTTTATCTAATCATTTAATTCTCCTCCCACTTCGCTCGAAGTGCAGAGATGTGTGTGTGTTTTAAATAGAATTTATAAATTGGAGAAGCAAGCTTTTCATACAATTTAAAAGATTATTTTATAAAACCCGTGGATTGAAATTAAAAAGGAATCATCAAAGTCAAAATAAATGATAACAACAAATAGGATCATCACGAATCGATTCAAATTGGAAATTCAATCCCAAAAGGCAAAGTGGGCTGAAACAGCAAATTCAGTTGACTGAACAGATATTTCAGTTGACTGAATCATGCATGGAAACATTCTGTTTCCAGGTTGTTTAGTCGACTGAACAAAGATTTCAGTCGACTGAATCATGCCTGGAAATTTTATGTTTCCAGGTTCACTCAACTGAACGGAGAATTCAGTCGACTGAAATGGGATTCCAGTATTTTCAGCCAAAAAATGAAGATGCAATCTCTTTGCAAATGCAACCGGACGAGCAATGGGCGTTAAGGGTTTATTCCTATAGACGACCCGACCCTATAAGCTCTTCAATTCATCACCAAAACATAATCAAAACATCAAAGTTATGATTTTAAAGATTTCAACCCAAAACACTAAAAATTGGAATATTCACCAATTCAATCCAAACCAAAAGCAAATGCACATGAATAAGTGTTAGGAATTCATACCCAGCATTCAAAGATAGATATAGGCATAGATGTGAGATAAAAATCTCACCTTTAACCCAAAACAAAGAAGATGGAGCTCAATTACAAGGAGAAGACCAACCAATCTCCACTTCAACTCAACAAGCTTCAATCAATAGCTTCTCTTTGATTTTGGAGCAAGAATTCAAGTTTGCAAGAAGAAACTAGGGCTTGGAATTTATAATTCCTCTTTCTTTCCCCCATTTTCAGTTTTATCTTAAGTTTGAGGAGTGGGAATGAGTGAATGGTGAGGAGAGGGCTGAGTTAGGGTATTAAGTTAGCTAGTGGGCTGAACCCAAATCCAAAACCCAATACAAAAAGTAGCAAAATACGACTAACTCCAAATCTATCGAAGTTTATACTCAAAAGGATCGCAAATGAAGTTTTGAACTCAATGGAAGTGGTCTTGAGTACCAATTCAACCGTTTGCAGAAAGTAGCTTACTATAATCCGGTAAACGACGTTATATTTAAATAAAATATTTAAATATTCAACCGATAAATATGCGGGTTGCTACAGACTCCCCTCCTTAAAGAAATTGCGTCCTCGCAATTCTTAAGAAGAAAATAAAGAGTAACAACCATAAAAGCATATCAACACAAAAGAATAACAGAATAAGAAGTTCACCATAAAGTGCACGAAAGGATAATCCCGAACTTGTTTGCTTAGGGAATTCTCTGAATTCCTAAGCTCAAATAATTCGAAACACCGACGTAATACTAACGGTACGTCAAATGAACCGAAGCTCAACAAAACGAAGTGCAACAAAACATCTGATGAACTTGGCAGAAAGATCATTCCATTCGGACATCAACAAAGAAACAATCACTTGTTGCTTACAACTAAATGCATTGGCAACACGATCCCCCTTTCGGGAATAAAAAGAATATCAAGACCATAAGATGCAAGGAACTCGAACCAAAATTAAGTTCCTTATAAGAAAATAAACATTTCAAAATTACAATTACCTTCATGAAATCATCTTTCTGGAAAAAAAATTCTTATTTCAAATCAATTTACTGTGTCAAATTGTCTCATCAAAGCGTTTAGGAGATTCCTATCGATAACGTTGATCAAGCGCATCGACTAGAATTCTTAAAGCACTCAATGGGCAATACAATCACAAAACCATCTTCTATATGATAAACATGTTTCTAAAAACTTTTAAAAATTCTCTTTGTTCATTTTAAGAACAAAAATCCCATTTATACTTATAACTAAATCTTATGAAAAAGATTTGCAAACATTTTAAATTGCTAATTTCTTCCAAAATCAATAAATAACAGAATGGAGTCATCGAAATATTCACAGAATACTCGATATATATAATGGATGAAATGAGCTAGACAAACTAAATGACATAATAAATCATTCATAAGAATCACAATGAGTGCGGAATGCGGTAAGTGGAGTGCTAACTTCCACAACTCGTAGCCAAATCAAAACCGATGGCAAGGTTGAGCTAAAAAGACCTTAACACTACTCAAAAGATTGCTTAGGTGATAATCCTAAGACAAGACCCAAAATACCATAAAATTCTCAAACTATATGAATGAGAGAAACCACACCTTCCTCATCATGAGGGCTTAAAGAATAAAATAATGCCATCAAATTGAAATCGAATCACAAAGAAAAATAGAAACCTTCCAAAATAGGTGGAGACATACCTTATCCCTGAGAAGAACCTCTAGAAGCATCTGTTACATTTAACTTGCCAGATGGAGAATTATTCGGAGCAATGGGACAAGTGGAACTACGATGGCCTTCCTTCTTGCAATAGCAGCAGAAGAGAGGCTTAGGACAATCTCGAATCATATGATCAGGAGAACCACAATTGAAACACTTCCGAATGGAAGGCGTTCCAACAGGCTGGGACTGAGAATCGGATTCAACGGGTTTTTTCTTCTTGGAAGGGAAAAATTCCCACTCATCCAATGGAGACTTCTTTTTGTTGGGGTTCTTGCGAACCTCAACATCATCACCACTATCACACTCCCTCTTGATGGCTTCAAGATGAAGTGCAGAATCAACCAATTCCTCAAAAGAAAGCTTAAGCTCAAGCATCAAAGATTTCTTAAGATATTTCTTAAGACCAAAGACAAACTTCAGATTCTTCTTATAAGAAGTGCTAATGAATTCAAGACCATACTTAGATAAAGCCTCGAATTATGCAACATACTCAGAAACAGAAGATTTCCCTTGCTTCAACTCAAGGAAGCGATGGGTCAATAAAACTTTTCTAGATTCAGGAACGAACTTGAGTCCAAATCGTCCTCGAAACTGAGTCCAAGAAAGAGTATACTTATCTATTTGGGCTATAAGAAGCTCATGCCAATCGAGGGCATGCTCTTGTAATAAGCTAGAAGTTACAAGAACTCTATCATGATCAGGAAGATCCATACGAGAGAAGATACGCTCGCACGTGCGAAGCCAAGCTTGGACTTCAAGAACAGGCTCGGAGCCTTTAAACGGCTTTCCTCCAAGATGAGATACACAGGCATGCAAAGGCAGACTTGCGAGGTGGAGATACTCGAGTAGAAACTAGAGGCTAAGTGCTCCTAAACAACTCCAAAAACTAATCGGCAAACATATAAACGCCATCCGGATGCGAGCCACTGGATTACCTAGCACTCGAGCATCGTCCCCTGCCTCTTCCAGCCATACGCTAGAAGTTAAGATAAGAACAAGATTATTCACAAGGTAGATATCACCAATCCAAATATGGAATACTACGGAACAAAATGCATTCCTAGACGTATTCCTAATTTCTATCTACCACCAAAGGCAAAGAAGGAATAGAGGTAACATGATTCAAAGGTTTGTAACACTTGTTACACTTTGATGTACCTTAATATGTGCTTCTGTTCTGCGTTTATCATATTTTGCTCTGAACCTCGCTCTGATACCAAGCTGTGACGCCCCACCTCTACACCCACGCTAGCCAAGGACAATACGAGGTAATGTCGTAGACTAACGCGGAGAATAAGGCTGTTTAGGAGCGACCATCTATAGCCTTGCTCTAACTATCTATTGAATACATCGAAAATTGTCATACAAGCAAATAGACATATCCAGTTAATACTTAAAACAAAACCATAGGTGGCTGGAGGATCTATCAGAACAGAATATAACAACACAAATGTAATATACATCATAGAACAGTAGATCATCATATACACATATACATATACATATACATAACAGAGTACACAAACTAATACATGTCAAGTGGTATAGTAAACTACAATATACAGACGAGTCAAAAGAATACATATCAGAGTTACAACAAAAAGGACTACACAAAAAGCTTTAACAAAAAGGAGCAAGCAGGATAGTCCATGCAGAAGCAAAATGGGCTAAGTCCAAATGCACCTAACCTGAAACAACTCAGTCTGACCCGAGTATAAAATACACGGGTCAGTATAGCTAAACAAATCAGTTAGATAAACTGAACGATAATGAACCTGCAAGATCATAAAGCATAACAAATATCTCTATATGAGATAACTCAATCATCAAACATAAGATGAATCAAACAAACCTCATGTCATCGGCAGCTCAAATGAACAATGAATATAAATATCCCAAATCAAGCCAAGAAGGCAAATAGTAAATACCAATGAAGGTAATACAAGTTCCACAAGGTAACCGCTATGTATCGTATGGCACAAAAAGACCAACACCGAACGGCAATATCTAGGGAATATAATTATCAATGAAACTACAGAAAATTCCAATTGCAACAAACCCAAATATCTCATGAGAGGTGGTGAAGAAACCACTTCAATATCTCTCGAGTGGTGGTGAAGAAACCATTCCGATAACTCTCGAGTGGTGGTGAAGAAACCACTCCAATATCTCTCGAGCGGTGGTGAAGAAAAACCACTCCGAAAGCAATACTAAAGGTAACCAACAATCCCAAATATCTCTCAAGCCGGGGCAAAGGATCAACTCCAAAAGCGATATTAAAGGCAACAAGCCAGAAGGAGATAGTCTGAAGACACTATCCCAAAGGCAACATGTGTCACAAACTCCCATAAGGAACCCGGAAAGTGTTAACGCGAGTCCCATAACCACCCGTTCGCACTAAATGGTTTACTATCCGTTAGTCAATTTCACACTCAAAGCAGTACAAAGTTTACCTCATCTCATCGGTAAACCAAACCCAAAGGTCAAAACATTCAAACGAATAGATTGGGAATTAACTAAAAAGTTGAACGCACGTGTTCATTGCATGTTTTTTATCTAATCATTTAATTCTCCTCCCACTTCGCTTGAAGTGTGGAGATGTGTGTGTGTTTTAAATAGAATTTATAAATTAGAGAAGCATGCTTTTAATACAATTTAAAAGATAATTTTATAAAATCCCATGGATTGAAATAAAAAAGGAATCATCAAAGTCAAAATAAATGATAACAACAAATAGGATCACCACGAATCGATTCAAATTGGAAATTCAATCTGAAAAGGCAAAGTGGGCTGAAACAGCAAATTCGGTTGACTGAACAGAGGTTTCAGTTGACTGAATCATGCCTGGAAAAATTCTGTTTCCAGGTTGAATCGACTGAACAGAGATTTCAGTCGACTGAATAATGCCTGGAAACTTTTTGTTTCCAGGTTCAGTCGACTGAACAGAGAATTCAGTCAACTGAAATGGGATTTCCTGTATTTTCAGCCAAAAATATGAAGATGCAATCTCATTGCAAATGCAACCGGACGAGCAATGGGCTTTAAGGGTTATGCCAATGGACGACCTGGCCCGATAAGCTCTTTAATTCATCATCAAAACATAATCAAAACATCAAAGTTAGGGTTTTAAAGATTTGAACCCAAAACACTAAAAATTGGAATATTCACCAATTCAATCAAAACCAAAAGCAAATGCACATGAATAAGTGTTAGGAATTCATACCCAACATTCAAAGATAGACATAGGCATAGATGTGAGATAAAAATCTCACCTTTAACCCAAAACAAAGAAGAAGGAGCTCAATTACAAGGAGAAGACCAACCAATCTCCACTTCAACTCAACAAGCTTCAATCAATAGCTTCTCTTTCATTTTGGAGCAAGAATTCAAGTTTGCAAGAAGAAACTAGGGCTTGGAATTTTTAATTCCTCTTTCTTTCCCCCATTTTCAATTTTAGCTTAAGTTTAAGGAGTGGGAATGAGTGAATGGAGAGGAGAGGACTGAGTTAGGGTATTAAGTTAGCTAGTGGACTGAACCCAAATCCAAAACCCAATAGAAAAAGTAGCGAAATACGACCTAGTCCAAATCTATCGAAGCTTGTACTCAAAAAGATCGCAAATGACGTTTTGAACTCAATGGAAGTGGTCTTGAGTCCCAATTCGACCGTTTGCAGAAAGTAGCTTTTTGGACTATAATCCGACAAACGATGTTATATTTAAATAAAATATATAAATATTCAACCGATAAATATGCGGGTTGTTACACCTGTTGGCACGCGTTGTTTGGAAATCGTTTGAAAAAGTTGCTTTATAATGATTTTAATATTAAAATAATATGATTAAACGTTTATATATATCCAAAATTAGGGCCGAAACCCTAATTCATTCTAGTCGCCGCTTATATTCCTCCAATTGCCGAAAATTATCGACCTTCTTCCTCAATTTGCGATCAATCCACTCGTTTATTCCAAATTTCCCCAACTAGAAAGTTGTAGGGCTCAGCTAGATCTACCTGTTCAACGGGTATGATCGTATATCGTGGAGCGGATCATCGTGAAATCAACCTCGAACTCGTGGCATTCGAACGCATTTTTCGAGAGATGGTTGAAACCGAGCTTCGTTGTACTGGGGCCAAAGATGGAGCTCGCAATGCTCTTCAGCGTGGTTGCCTCTGATAGATCTATCGGCGAGCGATGTGGGAGAAGCAATTATAGTTTAGAGGCCTTGATGGGTTCGGCCTTGACTGGGTATTCGCGTGCGTGAAGTTGATGAGGGGAAGAAGAAGCATGTCGGCCCGTGTTATCTTGGTAAAATAAAAAGGAAAGAAAGAAATTTGTTTATGGATTTTATTAAAAACCTTTAATAATTCATATCTAATACATTCGTTGTCGGATTTCAACGAAACTGGCAACACCGGAATCGCAGCGACGCGATCTACGCAGTGGTGCAATTCTGGATTCATTCTGAGCAAGTAAAAATTTAGGTTAAATTGAACGCCGTTCGATTTAATTTAAATTTGAACGCCCCCGAAAACCCAAGGTGAGATTAACTCACTCACATCTGGAGTATTAGATAATTTAAATAGTCGATATTTAAATGAATTGCTTGTTTGGTTGAATATGATTGAATCGATATATGTTGTTGTGCTAATATCTATAGATGCAGGGAAACAGGTTGGAGGGATCCAACTGGATCCCTCACAAATAGAAATCTATTTATATTCTGTGATAAAATTGTTTTAGATCCTGTTATGCTATACTTTGTTTATTTACTGTGGTATATAAAATATACCTTTAATTGTGTTGTGCTCTGATTTGAATGAATACAACCTGGGAAATTTAAATATAAATAAATAAATTGGATTTAAAGAAATTAAGGAAATTTGTACGTAAAGAATTTTAAAAGTGATTAAATTCAAGTGGTTGGTTGATAATATGAAGTGTTTGAATTTATGGTTTAAAAGGGGAATTGAGAATGGTTTAAACTAATAGCGTGATTTATTTTATAGTGTGTGAAGTGTGCTTTTTCCTGGAAGTTTTACTTCGTTTTTAAGAAAGCTTTCAAATTATAAATTTGCAGTTTAAATATGTTTAGAATATTTTAGAAAGAGATATTATTTTAAAATTGTTTTTAAGTGAAAGCAAATATTTGATTTAGTTGTTAAGGTATTTATTATTTTTAACAGATAAAGTAGTATTAAGTTTTCCAAGAAATTATAATATAAATATTTAACTTAATAACTTTATTTAAAAAAAACTAAATTTTTATTTAAAGTACTTAGGAAACCCCTATATGTTTCCATAAGTATTATTTTCAATTAAATAATTTCTTGAAGCTTTATTTTAAATATCTTAACACATATTTGAAAGTGATTTCCAGGAAATAACAATGCTTTTAAAAATAAAAGGAGCTATTTTTAAAGTATGGAAACGATTTTACGGGATGAACGTAGAATTGAATTGGGATTGAACGTGTTGAATTGATTAGAAGAATTCTTTGGTTATTCTAAAGGTGGATGTGTATTTCCCTGAAAGCCAAGTACGTTTTTAAAAATAGATTTTTGAAACGTTAGAGTTTGAAGTTATATTAAAGAATGTTTTCAAGAAAATTATTTATGTTGTAAGAGTTTTAAAAAGTAAATATATATCAAAGTAGTTATAGAAATAATTATTTTTAATGGATAATTAGAATTATGTTTTAAAGAATATTATTATCATTTATACCTTATAAATGGTTCTATTTTAAAGAAAATAAATTTAAGCTTTAATTGAAATTGTATAAGCATTCATAACTTTATTTTTAAATCTGGTATGACTTAACTTATTTTAAAGTTAATTGTTTATATTTTTTAAAGTAGTTTTATTCAAAATATTTTAAAAAAAAGTATATGTATATTTTAAATTAAGTATGTAAGTAGAATTAATATAAATTGTTTTAATGTATTTTGAGGGATAAAGTATTTAAATTATTTTAAACCTTAAATATGGGTACTTGGATGTTTCAGAGGAAATAAAGATTTGAGAATCTATTCTATGAGAAAATTGGGTTTGAAAAGTGTTTCAAAGGGATTTCGAAATTGGAATTATATCTCGTAAATATATTTTTGGGAAAAAAATAATTGGGATTATTTATGTGTGATGGATGCTTATGGATGTTAATTGATAGTTAAATCACCGACTATCAATATTGGACAAATGCGTTGATTGTTTCGAAGAGACCGGGATCGAGATTTATTTCTCGAAAACCACTTCGATCCGGTTTGTGCGTTTCATGGAAAAACGTGTTCAGAGTCGAAGATGGAGCAGTGAAGTGCAAGGGCTAGTCGCTACTAATCCTAAGGATATTTCCAAAATGGATGTAGTAGGAGTAGTGCCTTCGGTCGCGTTCGAACCCGGGACGGACTTGTATGAACGAATGCTTTCGGAACATCGTCAGGTGGGCGATGGGCATTCTAAGTGAAACGTTCTAAAAAGGTAACGTTTAGCCTCAGGGCTCATCAACCGGGAATGACTGAAAATCAGGGGATATGCAGCAAGGCTTGGTGGGCAGCACCCATTTTCGGGTAAGGTCATTCCTGTCTGGATGTCCCTTTTATTTCGGCTTATTGGTGCGGTTGCTGATCCCAACCGCGGGGTGATCTTACTCGGGACTATCCAGTAAGGGTAGTCCCGGCCTTGTGTTGCAGGGGATCGGGCGTGGTCCTCGGTACGCCGATCTAGACCAGGTACTGTGACAGGTGGTACCCTAGTGCCTAGTCATTGTTGGAATTCCATTCTGCCTACGAGCCTTTTATGAGTTTTGTTTGTATTACCCACTCTGTGGCTACTAGCTGGAATTTAATCATGTAACAATTTCCGCTATTTTATAAGTATTTGTATATAAACCCTATTATAATATCAAAGGATTTCTATAAAAAGTGTTTTAGCTATCGTAAGGTAAAAACCCGACATATTTATTTATGGCATGGTCTTACGAGATGCTTTTATTTTCAAAGGATTTTTGAAACTTTAATAATCAATTTGGATGCATTATTATCAACTGGTATTCCAGACTGACTCGGGTGTTATTTTGTTATAATGCTCGGGTCAGACCGAGTATTATATGTTCAGGACAGGATGCAATGGAGCAGGAGAGGAGCTGGAGTCCAAGACGTATTTTTTGTACTTTTGTATATATATGTGTATGTATGTATGTATATATATATATATCCACTGCTGTGATTGTATGGAATTGTCTGACTGGTAAATTTTGCTTGTATGAGATACTCTGATGATACATTGTATAAAACAGATATAGTTTTCATTTTGTGTAAAGCTCTATTTTTAACTATTATATTTTATTCCGCTGTGATGGTTGGGTTCTGATATTGTTCAGTTTTTTCTTCTTAAACCCTAATGGTTCGTGTTTCTGTTCCACTTGAGTTAATTGAGGTAGAATAGTGTTGACTCAAGGGGTATGGATTTGCGGGTTGTTACACCGATAGATGGTCATTCACATCTGTAGGGTTTAGGATTTTGTTCACACTCCGGGAACGATTGATTTATAAGGATCATGGTGGCCGATTCATAACCACCCTGAGTTAACAAGCGAGGTCGTTAAATGGACGGGTCCAACCTCCTCAACCTTGGTCAGGATACGGGGGAAGTCGTTAGGTGGACAGATCCACCCTCTTCGAAACCGCATTTATAAGTTTATACTCCAGCTCACACTCTGGGAGACTAGAGTTAGTTGGAGGATTGTCGTGGATCAATCCTATTTGTCTTTAGCATGATGGCTTCATTGTGGTGACTTTCCCCCGAGCTCGGGTTTCGCTTAGTGAGTAATCGGTCGTATCATAGTTACTCCCTATTTGAATAATCCCACCGTATGATGGAACTTAGCTCTTCGTGCATCGTGATGGTTGTATGACACATTCAATAAATCACAGCTCTAGCTCGAAGAGAATGCATTTTATTGCTGAAATAAGAAAACATGGCAAGGTCAATTGCCTTATTACAAATTAAAATTTTGAAATGCGGAAAAAATTGCAGATGAAAAATAGACTAAATAAATAAAGCCTCTCATGTGTAATAGCGACGAAGATTCTCGCTTTTCCAAGCTCTTGGCAAAGTGAGACCGTCAACGGTCGATAATTTAAACGTGCCATCTTCGAGCTTTCGTTCAATCACATACGGCCCTCCCCATGTTGGTTTCATGTGTGAAGGAACCAGGTAGATTCTTTTGAGGACGAGATCGTCGAGTTCAAAGGTTCAGTCTCAGACCTTGGCATGTATAATCGGGCAACTCGACTTTGGTATGCGGCTGCCCTCAAGTCAGCCTCTTCTCGCTTCTCATCCAACTAATCCAAGGATTCAGGAGTAATATGGCATTTTTCTTTGGATCATAATAAGTCACACGATGAAAAGGTACTTGTATCTTGACTATAATAACGGCATCTGAATTGCAAGAAAGAGAGAATGGAATGTGTCCGGTCGTGGACTTGTGGGTTGTTCGGTAAGCCCATAAAGCCATAGAAAGTTCATCGACCCACTTGCCCTCGGCCTTTTCCAGTCATTTCTTCAGAATAGACATTATAATCTTGTTCATAGATTCAACCTGTCCATTCGCTTGAGGGTGTGCAACTACAGAGAATTTCTTTTGAATGCGGAATCGTTGACAAAAATCCTTGAACTCCATGCTGTCGAATTGGGTTCCGTTATCGGTGATGATGGTATGTGGGAGACCAAATCGATAGATAATATTGCGGACTACAAAGTTGATCGCCTTCTTCGTCGTGATTGTAGCAAGGGGTTCAACTTTTGCCCACTTGGTAAAGTAATCAACTGCGACGATGGCGTACTTTGCGCCACCTTTGGCCAGAGATAGAGAGCCAATAATATCAATGCCTTAGACTGCAAACAGCCATGGACTAACCATCTGGGTTATTTCGATAGGAGGAGCTCTAGGAATCCGAGCGTATTTTTGACATCTGTCGCATTTTCTGGCATAGTCCAATGCATCACGATTCACGGTCGGCCAATAGTGTCTACGTCAGTGTACTTTCTTAGCGAGAGCTTGACCCCCGGTGTGATCGCCAATGTTTCTATAGGAGCGGGTTCCATTTGTTGTGCTTCACCTGTGCTGGCTAATTTTGCCAATGAATCAGCTTTCTAATTACGCTCTCGACGGATGCAGTAGATAGCATAATAATCGAACTGGTTCAGTATCTCCTAGACCCGATCTAGGTAAGCAGCCAATCTTTGATCTCTGACTCGGTACTCCCTCCGAATTTGACACACAACCAATTGTGAATCACAATAAATCTCCACAGCAATGACTTTTAAATCTCGGGCAAGTCTCAATCCGGCAAGTAGGGCTTCAAACTTAGCTTCGTTGTTAGTCGCACAGAAATCAAAATTTAGGCCATAGCATATAGATCGACCTTCAGGAGTTTCAAGTACGATTCCGGCACCTGAGCACTGGTCATTAGAGGCACCATCAATATGCAGCTTCCATATATATTTAGGAGATTCACTGGTTTTAGGCAAATCCTCTGGGATGGTAAATTCAGCTATGAAATCGGCTAGGACTTATCCTTGAATGGTACGCCTTGGAGTGTAGGCAATATCAAACTAACTTAGCTCGATAATCCACTTGAGTAACCTATTAGACGTTTTAGGCCGCGTAAGGACCTATCGTAACGGCGGGTGATAGGATGAGCCCGAAAATACGGACGGAGCTTCCTTGATGCAATAACAAGACAATAAGCCAACTTCTCTAGCTTTGGATAATTTCTCTCAGCTCCGGTCAGTCGTTTGCTAATATAGTAGACCGGTTTTTGTACTTGGTCTTCCTCTTGAATTAAGGCAGCATTGATGGCGTTTTCTGATACCTCCAAGCATGATCGATAGGCTTTGATAAAATAGGCGGTGTAGAGAGGTGCTGAATTAGTGCTCGAAATGCGCCCTCACATTCCATGGTCCATTCAAAGTTCTGTTTCCCTTTTCGGATCAAATCGAAGAAGGGAATGCATTTGTCAATGGATTTTGAAATGAACCTGCTCCGCGCTGCTACTTTCTCGTTGAGGCTCTGGACTTGTTTTATAGTTATTGGAGTCTCAAGATTTCTCACCGCCCAGATCTTTTCGGGATTGGCTTCAACTCCTCGAGCGTTGACGATAAACCCAAGGAATTTTTCGGATGCGGCCCCAAAGTGACATTTTAGTGGATTGAGCTTCATTCTATATTCTCAAAGGATATTAAACATTAACTCCATGTCTTTAATACGATCAATGGAGAATTGTGATTTCACTAGCTTGTCGTCCACGTATGCCTCCATAGTTTTCCCAATTTGGTAGGCGAACATCCGATTAACCAATCGTTGGTAAGTTACACCGGCGTTCTTGAGTCCAAAAGGCATGGCTTTGTAGCAATAGAGTCCCAGATCGGTCACGAAGCTGGTATGCTCCTGGTCGAGCAAGTGCATGGGTATCTAGTTGTAGCCTGAATATGCATCCATAAAGATAGGAGTTCATGTCCAACCGCTGAATCTACAAAGCTGATCAATTCGAGGAAGTGAAAAACTGCCTTTGGGGCAAGCTTTATTCAAGTCTAAATAGTCAATGCATGTTCTCTATTTCCCATTTGGCTTTCAGATGAGTACAAGGTTAAATACACATTTCGGGTATAATGCATATCGAATAAATCCATTCCATTTAAGCTTATCTGCCTATTCCTTAAGAGCGGCAGATCTCTTTGGATCCATACCATGCCTTTTTTGTTTGACCATGATGTACCGTGGGTCAATGTTCAATGCGTCCCTCGCGATGTCCGGGGAGATTCCACATATGTTAGAATGTGTCCAAGCAAAAACGTCAAGGTTAGCTCGATGAAATTCAACCAATTCCTCTAGCATTGGTTGGCTTAACTGAGATCCAATCTTTATCATTCTAGAATCGTCACTATCGTCAATCGGGACATTGATCGTCAGTTCTACCGGAGAAGCTTGACTGTCTTTACTTTCATCTTCACTTTCGTTATCTCTCGAGTCAAGATCTCTTTGGAATTGGTTGGTGAGCCCGGGCCTGGGGCCAGACATTAATTTTCGATTTTCAACAAAGCGGACGTAGAGAGATTCCTCTACACCCTTTCCTTTCTCCTTTCGTTGTGCCTCGCGCAGCTCAGCAACATAACAGGCTCGTCTAGCAGCCTGATCTCCTTGGCCGACTCCAACTCCATGAGCGGTGGGGAACTTTAGAGTCAAACACCATGGGGCAATGGCATCCCTGAACTCAACTAGTGCCGGTCGGCCCAAGAAAGCATTGTAAGGCGAGTCGATGTACAACACAACAAATTGTAATATCCTGACTCTTCGGCGTTCTACGGTTCCTAACTCCACTGGCAATTCCACCATTCCATTGGGTATGGTTGCACTCCCGTTGAAGCCATGAATACAGGATTGACAAGGCTTCAAATCTTTGGCTTTCGTCTTCATCTGGTCATAGGCTTGCTTAAACTGTATATTTACAGAGCTTCCATTGTCGACTAAGATCCTCTTCATCCAAGCAGGACTTACTTGAGCTGATATAATAAGTGGATCAATAGTGGGGATTCCGGCCCTGTCGGCATCTCTATCTCGGAATATGATGTCGTCAGTCATCATCTTCTATTGTTTGGCCGGAGCCCCATCATTCAAAATACTAAAACACTCGAAGTCTACATGTCTAATAGAACTAGTATACGACTCCATTTCCTTCTTGCTTCGGTCTGTTGGATAAGGACCATCACTAAAAGTATTTATCACTATCCTCCAGCCGGTACGAGCGGGTTCCTCCGGTCTTGCCTGATTAGGTACACGATTTTGATTTGATGGCCCCGCACCTCCAGACTACAATGCCCAAACAAACTGCTCTAATTTCCTTTCTCTTATCAACTTTTCAATGAGATCCTGCAAGTGACGGCACTTATTCGTGTTATGGCCATAGCTATTGTGGAATCTACAAAACTTTCCCATCTATATTTTTTTCTCTGGTGATGGTCTTGGAGTAGGTTTTTTATATTGAATGGTATTACAAGTCTGTAAGTACACATTCTCCAACTTCAAAGGAGTGTAATTATCAAACATGGGATCCCTACATTGTGGACCACGATTCTGATCCCTTTTCTTATTTTGATCTCCATTACCTCTCTGCCAGTTCTGTTTATTTTGAATATTCAATTACACTTTTCCAGGGCTCTCCGTGGATTGTTTAACAGCTACATTACTCTAGATTCCTTCAACACTGGGCCTTGCGTCGTCCTTTTTCCTAGACTGTTTCACGTCCTCCCTTCTCAAGAATTTGGCTGCCTTGGAATAGAAACGGTCCAGCGATGCAGGAGGCTTTTCGGTCAACCAGTTGCCGAATTCAGAATCGGGATCAATCCCTTTATTTAGTGCAACCAAAATAGAGTTATCCTTGGGATTGCTAATTTGGACACACGCAGCATGGATTCTTTCTAGATGCCTAAGTGTCTCTCCAGGAGCTTGAGTGACACTAGACAAAGTGTTAACATCCTTCGGTCTCGTTACATACATCCGTAACTTCTCAACAAACTTCATCGCCAACTTATCATAACACGAGATAGATCGAGGTGGTAGATTGGTAAACCACATAGTAGCTATGCCCCCAAGAAAGATCGAAAAACTTCGGCATTTAACTGCATTTTCAGCTGGTGCGATATTCATCAACCATTCTACTTCAGAATATGCTTATTAGGATCTGAGCTTCTTTCATAGACGGGTAGAGTTGGCATCCTGAATCATCGAGGTGGTTCAGCATAGAGTATGTCATCAGTGAAAGGGTATGACTCCGGAAGATTCCCTAGTCGTCATTACTAAGACACTGACTTTCACGAATCATTTGATGGATCATCGTCGGTATATCTAGCATGTGGACATTTTGAGCGTGCTGGGCCAAGGTGTGGTCGAGTTCCACAATGCGAGGCTGGGTCAGACGTGGTTGACAGTCCAGGTCTTACCTCCTTGGTTCTAAGTCTTCAAGGATGTAAGGTTCGGGAGTATGCTGACATTCAGTCGGATCTGTCCGGTTTCGGGGATCAACTCCCCGTTCAGTAGCAGTGGTGGTAGCTTGGTTGTCTGTAACAAGATATGGAATAGTACCTCCTTGGGAGGAAGGTCCAGTCTGATGGTTGGAGGACGGGCCAACTCTTGGTTGCCTAAGTCTCAGTGCGTGCTAATGTCCAATAGCTTGGGTATAACTCCCATATAGCCATGGGCGCGTAGATCTGTAATGATAGTTTGAAGAAGCTGAACTCTCAATAGATGAACAGGAAGCCTGATCCCTCTGGTATCTCATATGCCTTTGGTGATTCAGTTGATTGGTCAATTCTGCGTTGGCACGCAGCTGTTAAGTAAGTTGCCAACGGCTCTGTGTCAACTCTTGCCGTAGCATTTGAAACTCCTCCCTAGTGATAGGGCTATGCGGATCTGATGGTCCGACAGCCTTCTGATCAGTCGGAGGTAGTTGTACGGGATTCTGTCGATTCCGTCTTTTTGGATCTATAGCAGTAGAAGTGGTCCTTATGTTTACCATGATGAATAACGAAGCTCTTTCCTAGATTTGATGCAAATCTGAATAGGATGGAAGAACTCTGAACTTGAGATCTAGATCTTATCTTTAGATTTATGCAATCCGATATCAATAATAGATCCAACGAGCAGGAGAAAAACTACGTTCTCTTAGTGAAAGCACCAAAGTGTTTGTACCAAAATTGGGCATAAAACTTTTTGAAAGTATTTAAAGAGATAAAATGAAGGAAGTAAATGTAAAAAGAGGATTATATAACAAACACTTCAAAAACGGATAAGAAAAACACGTAGAAACATAAAGATTTAGAGTGGTTCGGCATATGGCCTACGTCCACTGTGAAATTGATGATTTCATTTATGTTTGTTTGCTGGTTACAACTGGTTACAGCAGATTACGGCAGTAGATTTTGAGTACAACAGTGATCTTGAAGTGTAAAAATGGTTTCGGCAGAGTCTGGACGTAGAAGAGCTCAAATGTCCTCTTTTTGTAGACTCTGGGATGCTATTTACAGGCGTAGGATGCAAATATCTCGCTCAGATCTTAAGAGACTTCTTCTGGCACGTGGGAAGGCCTACATGATCGATCCCACATCATTTGCACTCGGTCAGTGATCGATACGAACGAATTTCGTATCGATCAAGATTTAGCCCAATCGAGTCGAAAAAAAGGATGAACATTCTTTAGGTTGTACGTAAGCTCCTGTCAAAATTTGGTGGCATTTTGACTTTTAGAGTGTGAGTTATGATAGATGCATGTTTGGGCTTTTCGGTTACCATTCTCTTCGTATCGATGCTATTCGAATCGATCATTTCGCATCGATGGTTATGCACGTGATGCCAATTGACGTGGCACTTGCTTTTAGGATCGATCCGAAGTTCATGCCGAATCGATCGAGTCTTCCCAATGTTTGCACCTTGTTCGTATCGATCTGACTTGATCTTGTTCATATCAATCGGCTACGCTTCATTTCGTATCGATCTTGCTTGTGTTCTTCGTATTGATGCTTTGTTCTATGTTCGTATCGATCGCAGTTGCTCTGCTCTGTTCGTATCAATGGCAACTACTTTGTTCGTATTAATCACTGGCTGATCGATACGATGTAGCGGCATTGCTTGGCTTTGATGGACACGAAATGGAGTTGGTTGATCGATGCGAACAGGCTGGAGATTATGGATACGAAGAAGACCGTTGTCTATGGATACGAAGTGATGCTGATTGATGGATACGAAGAGCTAAAGCTTGATGGATACGAACAATAGACAACCAATGGATACGAAGGACATGACTCTCCTAATCGATACGAAACCGTGTACGCTCGATTGATTCGAACCAAACCGATACGAAATTGGGTTTTTCTTTGGTTGCTTGATGGATACGAATAAGGTGACTGTTTGAATTGCATCGATCATATCTTGATCATATGACCTCCGATTGACTTGAGATTTGGAACGTTGGCTTTCATAGCTTTGTTTGTCGTGTCGTATCAATTGTAGCTTGATTTGGACTCGGAAAAAATTTACCGACATCCATAAGGAACCTGTGTTTAAACGATCTTCGAGACAAAGTTTCTTTGGTTCCTAGTCAAATCCTTGGTATTATGGCCTTGCCAAAAGGCAGCATAACAACCGGTATTAACGGATTAGTGATAACTTACTTAGAGTCCTACCCATTAAAATTTTCTATTTGCTTGAAGTAAGCCCCTGGTTTGCTTAGAGTCGCTAAATTTGAAATGCTGGGTTGGCGACGAACGGTGCTTGGAGTCTATTACCACCAATTCTCACTTCAACCCTATCGAAGCCAAGATGAATAGAGGAGAAGGATGTAAAAGAGATAATATCACCAACAAAGCCTTTCGAAGGAGTCGAAGGGATGCTACAGCCAAAAGTCAGACATATTACAAGCTTTTGAAGGGATCAAAATGGGCAAAAGCACCCTTTCGCTTCAATTGCTTCCTTTATAAATAAATGCTTCGGCCTATATGAAGACATTTCAAATAAGTAGAGGAATACCTTTTAGAGGCGGCAAATAATAGCCACTCACAAGCATGCCAAACCTTTCGAAAACCAAAGGTTTCGCCTTCACTCAAATTATTCAGGAAGATGTTTCATTAGAGCAACCCCTTCGAAAGAATAACTACGCCTTTCGAACTAGCAAAAACTTTCACAACTAAGAGGGGTTTCACATCAATCCGCAAGCAAGTTTTTTGAAAGTTACCTTCCGCATTGGAACCCTCAGCATTTCAATACCTTTGAAACTCCAAAGATATACCTATTGACAGAGTCAAAAGCTCATGCCTCTTCTTACTTACAAGAACAAAGCAACATAGGGTGGAAAAGCACACCTACTCCTTTCGATGTAGACGAAATCACTCAAGTCGATTTGAATGCAATGCAGAAGTATGCCCAAAAGTTGACGGTAATGAAAGGCTGCCTTTCGACCAGTCGAAAACACTGAGTAGAAAGGTGCCAACCTGCACCTATAAGTAAGACCCTAAGGGTCTAGTTTAGGTGATCCGAATTCTCTCACCCGATTCTTGTATTTTCTCAAAGTTGTAAACCCTAATTTTCAAATTAGATTGGGAATTTGGTACATTGCACTACTTGAGGTTAATCAAAGAAAGATTATGGAATTATGGGATACTTGGTTAATGTGATAACCCGAATTTTTGGTCGTCTGTAATTGATTAACAAACTGGGTTAATTAATAAAAATACTAAATTGTAAATTTAACAAATGAATCTAATCGTAAATATTTATGTTTGGATAAATATTTATTTGATCATATCTTAATATAATCACTTAAAATTGACAAAGTATTTTTAAACAAAATAAGTATTGATGATTGTTTATATAATTAAATTATTAAATTAAACAAAATTGTTAATTTCAAACCAATAATATTTATGTGTTATTTTAATATAATTTTTATTTACTTCAAATTGAATTTAGGCTTGTTTAAATAATGTATTTATTTTAAATTAACCTTGAATTTGATTTTTAATGAAATTAGAAAGAATTGAATTTGAGTTTGAAATTTAAAAAGGAAGTATATCTTAAATATATGTTATATTGATTTGATCAAAAACATAAGTTAGGTATAAATAAATGTTTATATAGATTCATATGTATATTTACAAAATTCTAAAGTTTATTTATATAAAATAAATACACATTATAATCATGTAAATATTACATAATTACATACATAGCTTAAATAAATTATAAAAAGGGAAAATAATATTTGTAAATCATTAATTAAGCATTAAAACACTTGTAAACAATTTGATACATGCTAGAGACAATTATAAATCAATGTGCATATGTGTAAGTTAATTAAAAACATGAAGGGACAAGTGGCAACCTTAAGATTTTGATGGAAATATAAAAAAAAGAGAAAATTTAGAATTCAGGTTTCATTTTGTACAGCTCAAAAGAAAAAGAAAAACTGAGAAAAGAAAAAAAATGAAGAACAAATAAACAACAGACCCTGTAAAAGCAATCTCTTCACTAATTGAAATCTGGAATAAGCAAGAATCAATTCCAGTTTCAAGTTCAACTCGATTAAACTAGGATCTAAAATCAAGAGGCTGGGCTAGTTTTCAAAACAACTTCAGAATATCTCTGTTTTATAGTCAACATGTGAGTAGAAAATCTAACTCTTGATTTATTTATTGCTGAAGATGAATGTATTTAGATAGGTGCTGTGGCAAATTGGTTGTATGGATGGAATTTTAGCCTGCAAATTTAAAACATGCAAATATAAGTGTTGCATGTCTGTTATGTTGATTTATTCTGTTCCAAGTTATAGAATTTTAGAGCAAGTAGATAAATTCTAATTTTTCTTTAACTGATCTCGGATAATCTTTGATTTTCAAGCAAATAGAATTGTTTGAATACAAATTAAGATCTTTAAAAAAAAATTAATTATTCAAGTAAACAAGTTTTATCACTGTAAAACAAGGAATTTACAGTAAGAATTTAAGATCTGTAAAAATTCAGGAACCATAATTCCATGTTTCACTGATATGATCTTAATCATCATCAAAATTCATGAATTTTAAGAATTTCATCTCAATTTTTAGTTTAGAATTGGGTTTGAATTTTGGGGTTGATCAGTAAAGTAAGATTGAGCAAATTCTGTTGATCTAGTGGAGGGCGAACCTCGGGTTTTAAGGTGGAGTACGCTTTTAGGGCATTAATCATGGGAAAATTGCTAGGAGATTTATTAGGCGGAGGTGGTGGTCAAGCGGCGTCAATCTAGGGTTTTGCAACCGCTTTGATAGTCGAAGTTATTTGAGCAAGTTTCGCCGGCGATGGCGTATCGGTTGAGGCCGGACCCGAATGTATTACAGCATCATTGTGTTTGCATCACTATGGGTGTGGTGGCGCAAGTTAATTCGTACGGTGGTGGCGATGCGTGGCAAGATCGGGCAATCGGCTTCATACTGTTAAATTTCAAAACACTCGATTTTGATTGGTGGGGTTTCTCGCAAGTCTGGGTGGTCGCGAAGCTTGAGGGCTTCATTGTCGACTTGTTGAGAATCACGATGGTGGCCGGAGGTGGTCGGGGTTCATGTGCATGTGCACGCGTGTGATTCGTATGTCAGGAAGTGTTGCGTATTTGGGGAAGACGAGGAGTAACTAGAAAATTTGTGAGGATACTCGAAGCTATTGAATGTGGGTGAACTCCTGGACGGGCTCGAGTAAAACTAGAAATGTCACGGGTGAAAACTCGAAGTATATCGGGTTCAAACCTATTCCAGATTGAATATAAATTTAACTAGTTTGTTAAATCTAGTTCAATAAATTCTGGTTTAACTCTTTTAAATATGTTTTATTTTGGTTTTGAAACTGATTAAAGATTTAAAATAAATATTTTATTTATTTATTATTTATTGAGTATAAGGTATTTTAATTTGAACCAATTATTTAAAAATTCAAGTTCATTTTTTAAATAAGTTTAAGGATGTAATGTAACAGCTTTAAGTAACTTAAAGGGTTTAAAATGAATTATGTAGTATGAAGATTTGTTGCAAAGGTTTTCAAACAACCTCGAATGGAATTAATTGTTGAGTAAAGATAAATAGTTTATCTTTTAAATCTATTAAGGTTTGAGTAATTTCTTAATGTAATTTAAAGGTGATGTTAAATTATTTAAAGTGATTGATCAATGATTGATAAATTTATGTGACTGATTAAAGGTTAATTTACCAATAAATTTTAGTTTGATTCCTTAATTAAAGAATGAATAATTAATGATGAGTAATTAAAAGTGAATTGTTTTATGGATGTTATTGATTAAAGGAAAGTTACTTAAGAGAAGTAATTAAGGATTAATTACTTAGTGTAATTACTTAAAGGAATTAATTACTCTATGTAATTAATTTATATTATTAGTTTAAGTTAATTAATTGGTTTAATAAACTTAATCACTTGGTGTTGGGATTGAGTATAATTATTTAATGAGGTTTTATAGGTGTAATTAGTAATAGTAATTACAGGATGTAATTAATTGAAGAATTGGAAGTAGTTTTGGGTTAATTATCTGTGTAATTAATATGAAGAATAATTACTTAGTAGAAATAATTAATAATTAATTACTCGGTATAATTAATTTAAGAATTTACTAATAAAAGTCATGGAAGATAATTAAGTAATTAAGAGTAATTAAGAGTAAAGTAATTTATGGATAATTGCTGAATGTAATTAGTAAAGGGAAATTACTTGATGGGAAGCAATTAAAGGATAATTACTTGGAGGAAGAAATTAAGTGATAATTACTCAGTGTAATTAAAGAATTAATTAATATAATAATCAAGGAGTGGAATTAATGTATGAAGTAAATAAGGAAAGTTAATTATTGATGTGATTAATCAAGATTGAATAATGAATGTAATTAAGTTAAAGGTTAATTATTAAAGGAAATTGCAAGAATAATTAACTAATGGAAGTGATTAGATGATCATTTATTAATGTAATTAATGAAGCGAGCAATCTTGCTTATGAATGGTTGAATAATGATAAGTGCCTTGAATTGGTTGATATCTCTTATAGGAATTGCTTTGTGATATGATATTTTTGGGTGGATAATAATGATGTGATTATCTATCATTTATAAATTGCTGTGTGGAAGTGTTATCCAAAAATTAAAATTGAGGGGTATTTAATTTAATAACTTGGGATAAGATTAAATTGGACTCGAAGAGGTCGGAGTCGGGTATTAGTAAATACCCGAAACCGTTTCGATTCTTGACAGATTGATATGTGAGATCAATGAGCTGGAATGGAATGGAATGATTTAAGTGAATTGGACCCTTTAATCTAAGTTTGACACTTAGAAATTGATGTGTGAAATATGTGATGTCTATAACAACTTGTGAAGTTGTAAATTGTTATAAGTTACCCGGGTTTATATATGTTGTATGCTTTTGTATTTCATGTTAGATGGGATTACTCACGCTGGTTTCCAGCCTGACCCGGGTGTTACTTTGATGTAATGCTCGGGTCAGACCGAGTATTACTGATTTTCAGGTAAGGACGTTTTGGAGCTCAGGAGGCAAGCTGGATGGCAGTAACGTATGGGAGTTTCACTATGTTATTATATATATCTGAGACATGTTAAATTATATCTGTCTAATGTTGTAAAAAATTGATGTAACTCTGATATATCGATGTAAAATTAATAGATACAGTTTTCTTTGGTATAACTAATATTATTGATATTATATTTTATCCGCTGCGAATGTGAGATTGTGTGTTTCTTTCTGTTCTTCTTCTGTCTCTTTTCTTCTTTTCTCTAACTATTTGGAAATTTCGGGATTAATTTTCGGGTCGTTACATTTGGTATCAGAGCAAAAGGTTAAGCGAGAACCTTGGCTCTGGTGGGATTACTCATTAAGAATAGGGTAAGTGGTACCCTAGAATGAGTTGAGTGTATATATATATGAGAGAGTGTACTTGTTATTTTCTTATATAAAGATTTTAAATGGTTTTATATAAGATTATATTTTGATATATAAAGCAGTATATTTTTCTAACAAATAATAAAGTAATTGGTTGTAAATTATTGAATTAAATTAAGAAGTAATAGAAATGCAACCAAACTGAAATTAAATCTTGAATTTGGGAAGGGTTTCAGGGTAATAATTGGAAATGATAAATTAAGAAGAAATTACTTAATGAATTAACTAGAGGTAAGTAATTTAAAGGACAATTACTTAATGAAGGTAATTAAGAAATAAGTTAATTACCGAATGTGATTAATTGGAATTAATTAATGACGTAATTAATTTAAAGAAATAATAAATAATATTATTTAATGCATTTGAATGAAATGGTCCTATTTCAAACAAGAGTTGTTCGAAAATTTAAAGAAATTTGTTTTGAATTAAAAACCAAAGGTGGTTTAAAATTTTAAAGTATAACTTGGTATGTAAAAGAAGTTAATATGTATATATGTGGATAAACATAATATCAAATGTGGTTTGAAATAAACTCTAAATGTTGAGTTTTGAATGTGGAATAAGATATGATACCCAAGGTGATAAGTTTTTGAACTTAATAAGCGGGAAGATTATTTATGAGAAGTTCAAAATTTGAAATGGAAGTTCAAACTAGGTAAGGTTAAACTGGATTAAGTGAATTGAGTTTAACTTGGGAAAAGTTAAATATGTTGGGATTTTCAATCTGATTTGTAAATTTTAAGATGAAATTAAGATTTAACTTGGGAAGTTAAATGGTTGATTGTAATTGAGAGTTTGAGTGATCTCAAATTGGGTTTAAGATCTAGAAACTTAAAATGAATGGATGTTTTTAAAATAAATTAGATAATATCATCCTATTGTTGTTAAAAATCTTTAAGTTGTGAATTGGAATTGTTTAAATGAACGAGAATGGAGTAAGGTAATCCATTGTTGGGATAAAAAGGTAAATTGATTTAAAGGAATTAAATCAACATTTGAAGTATTAACTCGAATTTATATATAATTCGAGATGGTTTAAATTTGAAATTTGAAATTAGTTCAAATTGAATTTGATTTGAATTGATTGAAATTGTGATTGAAGATGTATGAGTATAAGATTCAAATGGAAAATTTGAATTGGATTGATTTGAATAAGTGGGAATTGTAATTAAAATTGAATAGTTTTAAATTCAAATGGAATTTGAATTAAATTTGGGAAGAAATCAAGAATAATTCAACTTGATTTGGAAATGGAATTTGAAATTGGAATTAATTCAAACTGGAGTTGAAATGGATTGGAATTGAAGTGGGTTCAATTGAATGGGTATTAGTCCAAAGTAATTGGAATAACTTGGGATTGTAATTAAAGTTGAATATTTTTAAAATCAAATGGAATTTGATTTAAATTGAATAAGGAATTGAGAATTAATTCAACTTGAACTGGGAATAAATCAAGTCCAATGGAAATTGGGGTTATTTAAAATTGGAATTGGGTCAATTTAAATGAAAGGGGAAATTTAAATTGAATTGATTAAGAATGGAGATTGGGAATTGAACAGTTTTGACTCTGGACTATTTTTTTAATATAAATTGTTTTAATATAAAACTATTTTTTTCAAACTGTTTATTATATATACAACATTTCTTTTAAAATCCAAACTATCTTATACTTGTTTTACAATTATTTTTGAAACTGTTTAACAATTTTCCAACTATTTTATAAACTAATTCGATATTTCAACTATTTTACTGAACAAATCACTATCTTACTATTATTTTGCAATTATCTAAAATGTCTATGATTATTTTAACTATTTTCTAACTATTTTACACATATTTTACAAACCAGTAATTATTTTTCAACTACTTATCTATTTCTTTAAAATTTTCAAGCTATTTTCTAAATAAACTGGTCGGAGTTCAAACTGTTAATGGTTAAATAGCCAATCGAGATAAGAATAGAGGTGATAATCCAAATGGATTGAAGCAATTGAGAGTAAGTGAATGAAAATCAAAGTGAATGTGAATAGAAATGGAATTAATTTGGCTAATAACCAATAAAGATAAATACGTAGGGTGTACGTATGCTGTTCTATTCGCATAGTGATTTGATCCAGATACGAACACAGAATTTCGAGATAGTTATATCGATCCGAGTGGGATTTTTTCACTCGATTTTCGACGACGAACCTGGATATGGATTGTTGATTGGTTCTGGATATTCTCTATCATAGTTATGACTATGCAAGGAGAATAACGATTTCTGATCAAGAAACCAGATCTGTGTCCGCACTAGGAAGTCGAGTGGACGATACTAGTTCGGAAGTGAAATTGTGTGATCGAGTGAGCGATCAGATTGGTATAGCGCACGAATGATATGTGTACATCGTACGGATTTGAATGAAAATGGTATTGAAAGGAGTAATCAAATTTGAATATTTGATTTTAAGTAAACAAAGTTAAATATCTTTGTTTTATAAAATGAAACTCCCCTTGATGAATCTTTTGCCAAAAGAAAAGGGTTTTTGGAAATGTTTGAAGTATAAAAGGAGTTTATGCAAGTTTGAAATGATCCAAAGTTTTAAAAGATTTTATATATCTGAATATATATATACAAAGGATCATATGAGAATTTTGGAAAGAGGTTTTGGGAACCTATGGATTTGGAAAGGCTTTTGATTTTTGGGTAAAATCAATATTGAATTTGGAAAGCCTAGTTTGAGAATTATCGATTTTAGGATAATCGATTTTGTGTAAAGGAGCTTTGTATGAGATCATACTAGGTGTATGATTTGAAGATGCTATATATGTATAGTATAAAATGTTTTGATGATGGCTCTAGGGAAAAAGGCGCTTCCTTGAAATGAACTTCTCAGGAGTGCCACCGGGTGGTGCTGCCTTGAACCCCAAGGGGGGGGTTCTAAAGTTGATCCTGTGAGGAGTCCGGACTAAACTAGTTCCTCGGTATTATGAGTAGAGTATACCATAGCGGAAGTCGTGTGTGTCGCTGAGAGCCAAGAGTCTGCGTTTGATTTTATATCGGTAGATTGCGACCTATGGTAAAACATAGCGAAAGTCGTGTGTGCCGTTAAGAGCCAACAGTCTGCGTTTGATTTTATATCGTTAGACTGCGACCTATGTAGGAGTGGAGAGGTTTCATTTCGACAGCGAAAATCAGAGGCCGCTGAGAGCCTGCAGTTACATGGACTTTTGCTGTGACGGCAACGTAGCCCTGGATGTAACTGTGATCTGTTGTGTGGGATCCATGGCGTAATCGAGAGGCCGCTGAGAGCCTGCAGTTACATGGACTTTTGCTGCGACGGCAACGTAATCCTAGAATGTAACTATGACCATGGATGGGGGTGATGATTTCCAGAGCATTCTCACCAAAGATATATCCTCTATTTTCAAAAAAAAAATGTTTTCTATATTTTCAACAAAATTATTTTCAAATATTATTTTCACTGGATGTTAAAAACGAGTCTGCCAAGCACTCGTAGATTTTCAGTCATACGCCTGATCAACGTATGACCGAATTTCTTGGAGAACAAGGATAGACTGGTTGAGACATCGAGTTATAAAAGTATTTTTATAAAAACTATTTTGGAAATATTATATAGATTTTAAAGGTGTTTGAAAAATGATCAAAGAATATTTTAACTGGTTTTTAAATGTTTAATAAATTCTTCTTTCGTTCCTTTTCGAGGACGAAAAGGTTCAAAGGGGGGAAGAATGTGATAACCCGAATTTTTGGTCATCTGTAGTTGATTAACAAACTGGGTTTATTAATAGAAATACTGAATTGTAACTTTAACAAATGAATCTAATCGTAAATATTTATGTTTGGATAAATATTTATTTGATCATATCTTAATATAATCACTTAAAATAGACAAAGTATTTTTAAAAAAAATAAGTACTGATGATTGTTTATATAAGTAAATTATTAAATTAAACAAAATTGTTAATTTCAAACCAATAATATTTATGTGTTATTTTATTATAATTTTTATTTACTTCAAATTGAATTTAGGCTTGTTTAAATAATGTATTTATTTTAAATTAACCTTGAATTGGATTTTTAATGAAATTAGAAAGAATTGAATTTGAGTTTGAAATTTAAAAAGGAAGTATATCTTAAATATATGTTATATTGATTTGATCAAAAACATAAGTTAGGTATAATTAAATGTTTATATAGATTCATATGTATATTTACAAAATTCTAAAGTTTATTTATATAAAATAAATACACATTATAATCATGTAAATATTACATAATTACATACATAGCTTAAATAAATTATAAAAAGGGAAAGTAATATTTGTAAATCATTAATTAACCATTAAAACACTTGGAAAACATTTTGATACATGCTAGTGACAATTGTAAATCAATGTGCATATGTGTAAGTTAATTAAAAACATGAAGGGACAAGTGGCAACCTTAAGCTTTTGATGGAAATATAAAAAAAAGAGAAAATTTAGAATTCAGGTTTCATTTTGTACAGCTCAAAAGAAAAAAAACTGAGAAAAGAAAAAAAATGAAGAACAAATAAACAACAGACCCTGTAAAAGCAATCTCTTCACTAATTCAAATCTGGAATAAGCAAGAATCAATTCCAGTTTCAAGTTCAACTCGATTAAACTAGGATCTGAAATCAAGAGGCTGGGCTAGTTTTCAAAACAACTTCAGAATATCTCTGTTTTATAACCAACAGGTGAGTAGAAAATCTAACTCTTGATTTATTTGTTGCTGAAGATGAATGTATTTAGATAGGTGCTGTGGCAAATTGGTTGTATGGATGGAATTTTTGACTACATATTTAAAACATGCAAATATAAGTGTTGCATGTCTGTTATGTTGATTTATTCTGTTCCAGGTTATAGAATTTTAGAGCAAGTAGATAAATTCTAATTTTTCTTTAACTGATCTCGGATAATCTTTGATTTTTAAGCAAATAGAATTGTTTGAATACAAATTAAGATCTTTAAAAAAAATTAATTATTCAAGTAAACAAGTTTTATCACTGTAAAACAAGGAATTTACAGTAAGAATTTAAGATCTGTAAAAATTCAGGAACCATAATTCCATGTTTCACTGATATGATCTTCATCATCATCAAAATTCATGAATTTTAAGAATTACATCTCCATTTTTAGTTTAGAATTGGGTTTGAATTTTGGGGTTGATCAGTAAAGTAAGATTGAGCAAATTCTGTTGATCTAGTGGATAGCGAACCTCGGGCTTTAGGGTGGAGTACGCTTTTAGGGCATTAATCATGGGAAAATTGCTAGGAGATTTATTAGGCGAAGGTGGTGGTCAAGCGGCGTCAATCTAGGGTTTTGCAACCGCTTTGATGGTTGAAGTTATCTGAGCAAGTTTCGCCGGCGATGGCGTATCGGTTGAGGCCGGACCCGAATGTATTGGACCATCATCGTGTTGCATCACTATGGGTGTGGTGGCGCGAGTTAATTCGTACGGTGGTGGCGATGCATGGCAAGATCAGGCAATCGGCTTCATACTGTTAAATTTCAAAACACTCGATTTTGATTGGTGGGGTTTCTCGCGAGTCTGTGTGGTCGCGAAGCATGAGGGCTTCGTTGTCGACTTGTTGAGAATAACGATGGTGGCCGGAGGTGGTCGGGGTTCATGTGCTTGTGCACGTGTGTGATTCGTATATCAGGAAGTGTTGCGTATTTTGGGAAGACGAGGAGTAACTGGAAAATTTATGAGGATACTCGAAGCTATTGAATGTGGGTGAACTCCTGGACGGGCTCGAGTAAAACTAGAAATGTCACGGGTGAAAACTCGAAGTATATCGGGTTCAAACCTATTCCAGTTTGAATATAAATTTAATTAGTTTGTTAAATCTAGTTTTGGTTTAACTCTTTTAAATATGTTTTATTTTGGTTTTGGAACTGATTAAAGATTTAAAATAAATATTTTATTTATTTATTATTTATTGAGTATAAGGTATTTTAATTTGAACCTATTGTTTAAAAATTCAAGTTCATTTTTTAAATAAGTTTAAGGATGTAATGTAACAGCTTTAAGTACTTAAAGAGTTTAAATTGAATTATGTAGTATGAAGATTTGTTGCAAAGGTTTTCAAACAACCTCGAATGGAATTAATTGTTGAGTAAAGATAAATAGTTTGTCTTTTAAATCTATTAAGGTTTGAGTAATTTCTTAATGAAATTTAAAGGTGATGTTAAATTATTTAAAGTAATTGATCAATGATTGATAAATTTATGTGACTGATTAAAGGTTAATTTACTAGTAAATTTTAGTTTGATTCCTTAATTAAAGAATGAATAATTAATGATGAGTAATTAAAAGTGAATTGTTTTATGGATGTTATTGATTAAAGGAAAGTTACTTAAGAGAAGTAATTAAAGATTAATTACTTAGTGTAATTACTTAAAGGAATTAATTACTCTATGTAATTAATTTATATTATTAGTTTAAGTTAATTAATTAGTTTAATAAACTTAAATAATCACTTGGTGATGGGATTGAGTATAATTATTTAATGAGGTTTTATAGGTCTAATTAGTAATGGTAATTACAGGATGTAATTAATCGAAGAATTGGAAGTAGTTTTGGGTTAATTATCTGTGTAATTAATATGAAGAATAATTACTTAGTAGAAATAATTAATAATTAATTACTCAGTGTAATTAATTTAACAATTGACTAATAAAAGTCATGGAAGATAATTAAGTAATTAAGAGTAATTAATTGCAGAATAAGTAATTAATTTAAAGGAATAGTATAATTACTTAAGGTAATTAATGAGGTATAGTTACTTAGTAAAGTAATTTATGGATAATTTTTGGATGTAGTTAGTAAAGGGAAATTACTTGATGGGAAGCAATTAAAGGATAATTACTTGGAGGAAGAAATTAAGTGATAATTACTCGGTGTAATTAAAGAATTAATTAATATAATAATCAAGGAGTGGAATTAATGGATGAAGCAAATAAGGAAAGCTAATTATTAATTTGATTAATCAAGATTGAATAATGAATGTAATTAAGTTAAAGGTTAATTATTAAAGGAAATTTCAAGAATAATTAACTAATGGAAGTGATTAGATGATCATTTATTAATGTAATTAATGAAGTGAGCAATCTTGCTTATGAATGGTTGAATAATGATAAGTGCCTTGAATTGGTTGATATCTCTTATAGGAATTGCTTTGTGATATGATATTTTTGGGTGGATAATAATGATGTGATTATCTATCATTTATAAATTGCTGTGTGGAAGTGTTATCCAAAAATTAAAATTGAGGGGTATTTAATTTAATAACTTGGGATAAGATTACATTGGACTCGAAGAGGTCGGAGTCGGGTATTAGTAAATACCCGAAACCACTTCGATTCTTTACAGATTGATATGTGAGATCAATGAGCTGGAATGGAATGGAATGATTTAAGTGAATTGGACCCTTTAATCTAAGTTTGACACTTAGAAATTGATGTGTGAAATATGTGATGTCTATAACAACTTGTGAAGTTGTATTGATATAAGTTACCCGGGTTTATATATGTTGTATGCTTTTGTATTTCATGTTAGATGGGATTACTCACGCTGGTTTCAGCCTGACCCGGGTGTTACTTTGATGTAATGCTCGGGTCAGACCGAGTATTACAGATTTTCAGGTAAGGACGTTCTGGAGCTCAGGAGGCAAGCTGGATGGCAGTAACGTATGGGAGTTTCACTATGTTATTATATATATCTGAGACATGTTAAATTATATCTGTCTAATGTTGTAAAAAATTGATGTAACTCTGATATATTGATGTAAAATTGATAGATACAGTTTTCTTTGGTATAACTAATATTATTGATATTATATTTTATCCGCTGCGAATGTGAGATTGTGTGTTTCTTTCTGTTCTTCTTCTGTCTCTTTCTTCTTTTCTCTAACTATCTGGAATTTTCGGGATCGGAATTTCCGGGTCGTTACAGTTAATTTGATATCTTCTCTTAGAACAATTCAAATTCCTCTTATGTCAACCTGATCGAAAGGCCATCATTAGAGTAAGTCAAACACCTTAGTTCAACTAATATCCATAGATCCCTAGCTCCTACCCTCAAGTTGTCGAAATGTCGGCTTTTGAAGGAGTCGGAACCTATCCATTGGATTCACCTTCTTAACTCATTAGAACCAACCTTAAGGTCCCCCAACTAAATCGAAAAAGGGATTTTGAATGGATACTAAGCCAACTTAACTTGTTTAAAAGTCAACATAAGAAGGAGTTTCAACTGCGACAACCTATTCAAAAGCAAAACTGAAGAGAATAAAATGAATTATATATATCTTAACCTGATTGGGAATTATCAACTACCTTCGCCTTTTTGAAAGAAGGTCTCGAAAGAGTCATCTACACTTTGAAATTAACTTTCGGGTATTGACAAGTTTTCTTGTTAACATTTTGGCGCTAGAAGGAGGGCTCAAACCTTCTATCTTGTTAAACTTCAAACTCTACTTTCCACTAACCCAATCCTATTCCAAGCTTATCTAATTTAAACTTCACATCATCATGTTTAGCAAAATCAAAAGGTCCGAAGAAGGATCCTCTGGGCTACATTCAATTGGATTCTCCCATTGGACGGTTAATGATTCTAAATTTCATGAAGAACAAATGTTAAGATTGGAACCTTTAAAGATTATGAAGAAAAGGAAAGAAAAATCTTATGATCCAAATAAACGGAGCTTAAACCCATTTTACATTGACCCTACACCAATCTTTGCTTTAAGAGGAACAAAGAATAAAAGTAACAACTTTTTCGACCAAATGAGGGAAACAATTCAACTTTACACCAAAGGTACAATCTTTGAAGAGGGAATGATGGCTGATTACAATGCCTTTGCATATAAGTGGCATCAAGCAACAAGTGGGACATTGCCTACATATGAACTTCAAAGGGTTTTAAAAAGAAAGCTGGTCGTTGAGGGTGAAGTTCCAAAACCAAGTAATAAAAAAAATATAGAAACCATCCTTAAAAGAAAAGCTTCAAGTCGAGACTACCTAAGGAATGAAATTTGACAACATTAATCGAGAATGTTTATCGTCTAACCAAGGAAGAATTTAACTATTGGCCATCACAGAAGAGAAAACCTAAATATGAAAGGAATCTGGGAGGATCCTATTATCACTACCACATGATGAATAGACATGAGACAAATCAATGTAGAGCATTAGAAGGAATGGTGATTAGTTTCTTAAGACAAGCCAAAATCAATGAATTTGTAAAGAGATCCTAATTGGATTCAATAAAGAACTACTTTACTAAGAAAAATCTACATGGTTTGGAGTAGAATTCTCCTTGCACTTGGACATTACGTTAAATGGTCAAAGCCTTTGTCCGCACCGAGTTGGCCAGGTCAAAGCACCTCCTGGAGGGAGATTAGAGTAAGCCTTTATCCATGCCATGCTATGGTTAGGTTAAAGCATCGACAAGCCCTTGACCACACCATGCTATGGCTAGGTCAAGGCACCTACTGAAGGGAGGATGGAGTAAGCGCTCGGTCCTGCCATGTTATGGCTTGGCCAAGGCACCGAACAAGCCTTTGATCGTGCCACGCTATGGCCAGCTCAAGGCACCTCCTGGAGGGAGGACGAAGTAAGCCCTTGGTCCCGCCATGCTATGGCCTGGCCAAGGCAGCAAACAAGCCCTTGATCGCACCATGCTATAGCTAAGTCAAGGTTTACCTCCTGGAGGGAGGTTGGTTAAGTCCTTGGGTCCTGATTATGGATAAGCAAACCAAGCACACTAGATAACAATGCACTAAGATGTCCAAGCCTGAGAAGCGACATATCAAATAATGGACTAAGGCATCCAAGCCTAAGAAGGAACATATCAAGCAATAGACTAAGACGTCCGAGCTCGAAAAGCAGCATATCACACGATGGACTAAGATGTCCGAGCTCGAGAAGCGGCATATCAAATGATGGACTAAAATGTCCGAGCTTGAGAAGCGTCATATCAGACAGTAACTACATACAAGGCCTAAAGGGTTAACATAGGTCAAAAGAATCAAAACCCAAGGAGCGGTACAGAACAGTAGGCTTGAATGAGAGTCTACGGCTTCCGACTAGTTATTCAAGAAGAATTTTTGAACTTCACTTATTATTACCTGAATCTATGTTCCGAATCTTTCATGATTAAATTTGGGACTTCACTTATTAATACCAGAATCTGGGTTTCAGGTCTTTACTAATAGTTTATGATCTTCATCATACCCGAATCTAGGTTTCGGGGCTATTACTATTAATTATTGAACTTCACTCATTAATTGTCCAAATCTGGGCTTAATATTTTATTATAGAGAGTATTATTATGGATGTCTGGTTATCATCTACTAATACCTGAATCTCTGTTCCGAATCTTTTGACCTTTAAATTTCATTCATTAATGTCTGAATCTGGGTCACTGAACTTCTACTACAACTCTCAGATAATGATTTCTGCACTTCTGTTACACGATTATTATTGACTTTCTATTAGCTATCTGTGGAAGACAAATTTCTAAACATCTATAATTAAATTTAGAATTTAATTTTTGGTTCTCTATCATTAAGTGTTTGGTATTTTGTCAATATAATGAAAGCTGAATTCCCAACTCTCTCTCATCATTACTGAGGATGGATTTCAAGATATTCAACCATATACAATCATAGAATTACATTTCACTTATTATCAGCTGTTTACATAATGATATGTTAACCTTCGCCAATAATGTAGATAAACTTCTATAAAGATTTCAAGTTAACGAAAAAGAATATTGTTTACTTCATACTTTCTATGGAAATTAGATTAGAAAGGAAGAACGAATGGATCAGCAAATACAAAAACCATAGTCCAAGTTATTAGAAAGCAGATTCAAAAACAACATTATAAGAAAGGACTACAAACCAGGTGATATTTACATAATTTTAAAAATTATTTTCATCTATACAACACAAGTTATGATTTACAAGTCTTGAATAGTCTTATTTAGATCTTCAGCGATCAAAGGATCGATAATATGCTGAATTGCTATATGAAGAATCTCTTTGAACTTCTTCTCCTTCTTCTTTATTTCATCAGTATCATCAATGGAATCAATGCGAGCCTTTAAGGCAAAGCTTTATTTGCATCTTTGAGGGTTTTGTTTTGCCTCTCTAAATATGCAATGTGCTTTCGAAGAAGATATTTATCGTGTTCAAGTTTCTTAATCTGAGCCGCATACTCATTTACGCGTTGCAAGTACCTCAGTTTCTATTGGTCGTCAAAATATCTCATCATTTTGAATTTAACCTTTCTACACCATTCTCCTACTGCACTCTTGTCTAAGCCAGGCGGAGGTTTAGTCGTAGCTAGAAACTTTTGAATAGCTAAAGATGAGGACCTTATCGATTTCACATTAGACAAGGCAATCACAGAAGTTGACAAATTGATCTTCTAAATATTGTCCCTTATAATAAACTGCAGAGACTAACACTATGCTTGACTTTTTTAATTTTATCTCTAAATCGCTTATTTATTGAAGGAGCCTAGACATATCTCGATCGAAGTCAACCGAGAGGTTTGATTTAACTTTACGCTTTAGTTGAGAATTGTTTCGTCCTTGTTCTTGATATCCGCTTCAAGACTTGTAATCTGATCGTTAAGGCCTATAACAACCAGCTTCTGAAGCAAAAATCTCCTACATCATTCTAGCGCTTCAGTGTTTCTTTGGAAACAAGTAGACAAAGGATCGTTTAGGAGCATCCTCTTTTCAATATCAGCTAACAGACTGTCTCTAATACTAATAAATGAGATGTTGAATCTGAGAGTGGCATTGTAGATAACTGTAACTCCTATTTAAACAAACAAAAAGAAATAAAGTCAAGACTTAAACAATAAATCTCTTTTATTATATCAATAAAGGATTACAACCTAAGTAGAAATGAAACAAAAGTTACTATTTCATTAGACACTTGTTTCAGACTTAAAGTTGAGAGATAATGTTCTTGAATTTACTCAAGGATTAGCTGAAAGAATAAAAGTGGAATCAAAAGGAGCGTTAAATCCTTCGAGGATAATAACTGGAGGATATTTTCTATAATCCCATTCCCCGACAAGAGGGCTGTCATGATCAGATATTAATCTGGTATGATATGTTCGAATTTCCTTAAGAAGTTTTCTTTGTCTTCATTGAGGAAATTGAAACGAACGCGAGGATGTTTCATGTAAAGTCTCTGCAAGCCTCAAAGAAAGCAGTATCTTGCTAATTTTGAAGATTTCAAAAGTGAAGCCTTTTCAAGATAATCTCTTCTTAGTTTAACATACTTGCTTAAATATTCTCTAGAAACAAGGCTGCTCGAGAAGCATTTATTCTGTGACAACTTAATAAAATGCAATTAAGTATAAAAGGAAGCAAGAGCAAGAAGTTTACAAATTGATGTATTACAAAATTATAAGCGTTCATTTGGTTCATACAAAATTGAATTTTTGATTTACTCTTAAACTAATTTGTCCTTATAATATTTATGTTTTTCAGGAGGCAATTCATGATGAATCGACTTGACTTGAGTTAAATTCCGACAGGCCCCCAGATGTAGATCAGATCCAAATTCATCCTGGTATCTTTTATGTAAACGCCTAAATAGACCCCCACTAAAATCACCTTAGTACGAAAAATCTACTATTGGATGTCTACAATGGGCATTGTATAAGAAGTCTACAAGGATGTTCCTCTCTTCAACCAACATCCAAAAGAGCATAATTAACTCCCGATTCTCTTTCAAAAGTTTATCATATCGAATGCATCCCCTCTTCAGTCGTGGGGCGGCTTCTCGATCTCTAAAAGACGCTAACACCGCCCCACTTTTGTTAAGCCTATTATACTTATCAGAGAGGGTACTGTGTTCTTCTAACTCTTATCTAACTCCCTATACAAGTTATTTATTATGCTTATTTTCTTTCAAGCTAGGTATTATAAAGGTGGATGGATTTCCTCCTTATCTAAAATAAAAGATGCAAACTATCATTATCTTGTAAGTGAAAGCCATTTAGACAATGAACCCCATGAGAAATGCGAATTGTAGTTTGAGGGACTTGCTTTTTTCTCTTTGTTCTTTAACGTTGATGTTCGCGGTCTCTTCTTAAAGGTTAGAAGGGTCTGAGGGTTCTGGTGGGCTTGCTTCAAGGATACTTGGATCGGGGTTGGCCTTTTTGAAGTCCCGTTGATGTCGTCGTCATCTTTTTCATGAATATCGGTGTGACCACCACCATCTCCACCAAATCCCTGGCCTATATCCTCGCAATCATTATCATCATCATCGTCATTATCATTGCCATCATCATCATCGTCATTGTTGCCTTCTTCAGCGGGGCCTTCATCTTCGTCACCTTCTTCATTAGAATCTGAGTCTATTTTAATAGAAGGGACTTCGAAAGATAAGATTTTAGAGGCATCAATCTCCTCTCTCTCAGGAACTTTAACTCCCTGCTCCATTCTTTGTACTTTGTCCATAAATCTATTGACAAGAACAGGGTCGAGTGAAGGAAAGCTCAAATATGGGCATTTTTAATGTTGTCGGCATAGGCAAGCATTAAGGCATCCTCCTAAGAGTTTACAATGATATCATAGAGGGAAGCATTCAGAAATTGTGACATCCATTGCGTAGCATCAAAGATAGTATTGACAACCAACTTTAAAGAATTTCTATTTTGCTCCAACTTTTTCATGAGAAAGGATTGTTTGATCACCTTTTGAGCTTTCTCGTCTTTGGCTTCTTTCAAGGCCATTTTCAAAACCATATTTTCATTAGCTAAAAGTTGTTTTGATTTCCTCTCTTAAGAAATAATGGATTCTGCCTAAGCGAGAGAGGCTTTCATTCTTTCATGTTCCATCATAGCAATATCTTTGTCAACAGACAAGGAAGTGATTTGGCTTATCAAAGTTGAGATTTCCTCTTGAAGCCTAGCGGTCCCTACAGAAGATTTTGACACATTTTCTTGAAGAGAGAACCAGTTTTTGGAAATATGAAAGGAAAAATATGATGCAATTCAACATTCAGAGAGAAACAATGGTAAGAAGGATAAATAATATGAAACTGTAACGATCGCGATTTTTCGTTGCCGAGAAATCGAACCGTTAGGGTTTAAGAAGAAGAAAGAGGTAGAAGAAGAAAGAAAAGAAAGAAAGAAAGAAGAAACAGAAACCAGTAACAGAGCAGGAACAATATCAGAATCTCACAGTCGCAGCGGAACAACATATAATAGATAAATGAATATTCATTAAAACAAAAGAACTATACATTTTTATACATTACATCACATTACATTACATCAATCAGAGTGTACAACAACAACAGCGGAAAAAGAAAAGATATATATACAATAGATAATAGACTACGCTATCCAAGCTCGCCTCCAAATCTGCACGACAACTCTCGAATCCAGAATAACCTGATAACCTAACTCTAGACTGCCCGTGTGGAAAATAGTGGGCACCCAGAGTTTAGGAAAGGAACAATAAACTCCAGGTCAGTCATGGGACTGGTGTGAGAACTCAAAACAGTTTATCTTTAAACAAGCAAGAAGAAAATTTAAATTTTGAAATCCGCAATGCTTTTTGGAAAATGAAACTACCATAAGGCCTCCCGGCACACACACAATGCAAACGCACACATGGGGGAGATTTCTCCTTATGATAGTCAAACATGCTTACTACGAGAAAATTCTTTGATATTATTACTAGTGCATAGTGGAAAATATTTCGAAAGTATAATATAAATCCTAGCCAGCATAGGTACCATGATGCTATGCCTACTATAGCTGCCATGTTAAATGGCAGGTTCTACAACTAAAACCGTACAAGGCACGTATTGGATGAATGGATTTCCAACAAATGGTCAGGCTAAGGAACTTCCTACTGCCACATGGGATCGCCTCTGGCGGGACGTCCCGAGAACTAACGTTACGGTTAGATCTCTGCCAACACAAGGCCGGGTTACCTCTGTCACTAGGTAACTACTACACGAATATGTCATCCCCCGGTCCTTTGGGACCTTTATCCGAGCGCTCGCAACAACACCACACACAGAAATATATATAGTGTATCAACATGAGTAAGCATCTGGGCTCCATACCATGATACCACCCTTTTCCAGAAGGAAATGACATACCCTAAAGGGCGCGACCCTCATAACCTTGTCGCATATTCCTGTTTCGACCATTTCCGGGGAGTGAGGTCCTGACGAAGTCTCGTCCACAAAGCTACGCTTTGTGCAACAAAGCCATGCTTTGGGTCCACAGATGACCAAAGCAATAATCACAAAGATAAATGATCAAACAAATGATCATATCCAAACGATCAACCAATGATCATCACACAGCAGCACTCAGCATGCCACATTACCAGATTGGGAAATATCGCTGATAACCTTCAACTACATAACCTCTGAGCTCGTACGTCTCAGAGAAGGGTGTTAAGCTAAGAGAATAAATTCTCCGCCACCAACAGAAATGTATTTGAAAGAAATCTGCTCTATCTCTCAAAATGTAATGTCAGACACGTAACCATACAAGTCTGTTCCGGGTTCGAACAGAACCGAAGGCACTTCCAAAGAAGCCCTTGCAATCCGGGTATCCACAATCCCGATAAAATTTCCCATCACAAAGGAAATCTCCATACCGTAGCTAACGATGCAGAGACAATCGATAGGTCATCCTATCGTTTTCACAAATACCCGGTCTTCAACACCGGTCTTCAAATGCTATCCATAACGACGTATCACATATTCGGAATGGGATATACGACACAAAGGTCCTCTCCCGGCTAAACCGAATAGCGAGCGCTTATTTTAAAAATAAGTGTAGCATTCAATTTCAAACAATCACAACAAATACCATCCAAGGGTAAATACTGATAGTCGGTTATTTAACTATCAATAAAGATGCGCCACATCATCAGATTCCAAATAATTTTCCAAAATTATTTAATCCCAAAAATATCTTCACAAGATATATATACATACACCTTCCAAATAATTGCCCAAATTATTTGTTTTACCAAAATATCTTTACACGATATAATTTCCACACTTCAACCATTTGAAAACCAATTTCAAATTACTTTTCATCCTTTATACCCTTTGAAAACAAA